>VWYP01008534.1:0-107905 GCA_013400435.1 Pycnonotus jocosus | reverse complement strand
GTTCTTCTTTTTTTTTTTTTTTTTTTTTTCCCTTCACTTTATGATTATTTCCTGTTTAGCCTTTACAGTGTGTATATGCTTTCTCCTGTTAGAGTGGGCTACAATATTACCTGTGGGCATGTGCCACTGAGCAGTTTACTTCTGTTTCAAATGCATTCAAAATAAGCTCCTCAGACCAAAATTAAACTCTTACTCCCTCTCTAGAGAAAATGGAAAAAAAAAAAATCACAGCTATATCTGGCACTCAACAATCTCATCAGAAGACTGGAAAAAAAATCTATTCATTATTAGAAAAATTGTCTATTGTTAATAGAGTAAGCAATGGATTTCTATTCTCATCTCAACTGGGAATGAAACTGGCATGTCTGTTTGAACAGAGGTGACGAAAAACATTTCTTGATTGAATTCACACAACATCTGGTTGTACAATCAATCCAGAATATCCTTATGCATAACACTAACTTGCTGTGTATTGAATTCTTTTTCTGCATCCAGTGCCAACAGAACCTATCATCTGTACACTGGCAGCCTGTTGCTGCATATGATGTAAACTTGGAGCATTTCTTTGTCTCCCTGAGTACCTTAATACAGGTAAATCTTTTTACCTGTTTGTAACCATCCTTCTCCATTTATCAACTGAAACAGGGTTTGATAGTCAGAGTTTCCATTTTATTGAATTGGTATACTTCTGGTTTTACCAGATTTACATTCAAGGGGGAAAAAAAAAAGTTTTCTTAATAAATAATTTCTCTTTTTTTTTTCTTTTGTTTTTGAAAATATTTATTTTTAGTTACACTTTCATGCAGATTTTGGCAGATGTAGAATGAATTTTCCTCATGGTAGCTACCAGGGGGCAGTGTTTTGTATTTTTCATTTGCTTTTGGTTTTTGTGGGTTTTTTATCTTAGTTTTTGTGACAAAAACAGGGCTTATAACACAGGGATGTGTTTGTTACAGCTGAGCAGGGCTGACACAGAGTCAGGGCCCTTTCTGCCTCTCACCCCACACCACCAGAGAGGGCTGGGGGTGCACAAGGAGCTGGAAGGGGACACGGCCTGGACAGCAGAACCCAGCTCACCAAAATGGCATCACACTCAGACTATAAACCTGGAGAGAAGAATAAGGAAGAGAGGGTGTTTGGACTGAAGGCATTGGTCTCCCCCAGTCACTGTTATGCGTGATGGGGCCCTGCTTTCCTGAAGATGAGTGAATCCCTGTCTGCCCATGGGAAGTGGTGCATGGATTCTTTGTTTTACTTTGTTTGTGGTCTGGCTTTGGCTTTACCTATTAAACTATATCTCAACACATGATTTTTCTCACTTTTACTCTCTCATTTCTTTCCCCCATCACATGGGTGAGCACCTGTGTGGGGCTTAGTTGCCAGCTGGGCTAAACCACAACAACTTTGTTACAAAACATACAAGTGACTTCAATATTTTCAATCACAACAAATAAGAATTCTAAAGGTTTCCTGACCAGTCCAGCATTTCATTGCCACAGTCTGTGATTTCCTATGCCATGTTTAATATATTGAAATCTTAGTAATTTCAGTGCAAAAAAAGTAACAAATTTTATTTGTAGATAAAAAGCAAGATGCTTTAAAAAAATTCTCAGGTACTGGGCCAAACCTTTGTGTTGTATCAACTAGCAATATTCCACTGACATTTGGCAGATAGACATTAAATTGGGGATGGTATTACTGAATAATCTTTAATACAAAAATTACTTGTGACTGTAAGATACAGAAGGCTCTCTGCATTAGCTACAATACAAAGGGATGATATTTCAAATTTTTGCCTTTTAATCAAAGAAAATAAGATCTAGTAGAAGGGAGGCAGCTGTAGACAGGCAATAGTATGTGTCTGAAGCAATACAGCAGATCAAGGCTTGAACTGTGAATAAAACCTCTATTTTCTGAGTTTGTGCCTAATGCTGTCTCCCCTCTCTGATGCTTCCTGTAAGGTAATGAAATGTGTGTAGACATGCATCTTTTCTTTCATATACTTCACTATGTGACATAAAGGTTGGAACATTCTCAGTGGGGTTCTCTGTTGTGCATGGTTGAATATCTACCCATGCCTGTACTTTTGTGCGGACAGCAGAGT
This sequence comes from Pycnonotus jocosus, assembly GCA_013400435.1. Classification (NCBI taxonomy): domain Eukaryota; kingdom Metazoa; phylum Chordata; class Aves; order Passeriformes; family Pycnonotidae; genus Pycnonotus; species Pycnonotus jocosus. Next base: position 105,801 of record VWYP01008534.1, on the reverse strand, counting down.
GCTTGATTTGCAAAGGGATATCAGCACATATAAATGGATAGAAAAATGCAGACATTGTCAGTGCCTGTGAATACCAGGGAAGCATGCAATCAAGGTGACTACATGAATGACATCCATACACTGTTTTGCAGGTGCAGTTTTGCAAAGCCAGGTGAGGGAAAATGCCGTAACACATGAATAATTTCACTCATGACTATAACTCTCTGTTGTCAATTCCAGTTCTGTTTGTCATCAGACAAAGGCTCTCAAGACAGTAAACCATTACAGCTCTGCATTCCCCTAGCCCCAAGGGGGCCTTTTTAAAGAGACAAATTGATTTTTGCCACCAGACAGTGAATCATGCATACAAACTAGGAGAATACTTATGAATCCCTATATTCATTTCCCCATGGTGCTTGGTAAGGTGTGTTGTTTGCCTGATTTGTTTAAGAATAGATTTCAGGACAGAAACAAAACAAAGTGAAACACAAAGCTCAAGGTTTTTAACCCCTGCCTCAAGAATACAATTTATCTATTAGCATTCAGATAAATGTTTTCACTCCCTATGGAGGACTTAAATTTTTGGTTTACACTGAATTGATATGATCAAATGGTTTGCCGAGTGCTGTGAATAGAACTTTTAAAACTATTTTTTTTTTTGCTTTCTGTATTCAGGAAAAAAAAAAATAGAAGAAAGGAAAAAAGAAACCAAGAAGGCAAGGTTTTCTGTTTTATACACAGAAGCATCAAATGCCTTTGAAACACCCTAAGGTCCAAAATGTTCACTGGAGCTGTGTAAGACCTGTATCTTTTTAGAGGAGCAATTGGAGTTCAGATGGCACATTACTTCCTGCAGAACCATGTGGATGGGAGAGATTTGGACCTAGTAATAGAAATTAAAAGCAGACTAGTTATACTCTACTTTAAGACCAAATCTGAAATTGTCCTTTTCAAACTGAGGTATGTTAGCTTTTAATAATTTTCACTTTCTCAAAAAGTATCTTTCTTGCTGCAAGAGGATTTGTTTATTTTATTGTTTAGGATTATCTTTTAGTCATTTACTATAAATATGTGACAGTTTAAAAAGACTGAATATCAGAGATAATGTTGCTGAAAGGTCTTTGCTGTAAGCTTGGGTTTGTAATCTTTCAGTGGTGCAAGAAAACCAGCAGCACCTAGAGCAACAGAACTGCAGCACACACTGAAATTTGCATCTGTTAATAGAAGATAGAGCAAAAATGGGCTCCTAGGAGAAAGTAGGTAAAGGTGGGAGAAAATGAAACAGTTTCTGAAGCCTGCAGCTGCTTTAGCTCTAGTAGTTCATGCAAACTCTGCATGCCTTTCTTGTCTTCCTCCTTTCTCTTTATTTTCCATCAATAACTATCAAATGTGGATAATGCCAATATGCACAAATAATGCATTTAAACTTTTTCCATTTCCCTGTAGAGATTCACATTCCAACACAGAGATACCTTTAGTTTTCAGCCAGTGGCTATCATAAACACGTACAATTTTAACCTAAATATCTCCAACCTCTCATATAAGACATTATTCCTTCAACACAAGCCTAATGCACATCTTTATCCACCGTCTTGCCCCAGCTCCCACCTGATATGAATGCTCTGCCTCACTTCTGGAGGCAGCCTTTACTCAATTCACTTGCTGGAGTTTACCAAACAGCTAAACCTATCTGAAAATATCTACCCACAATTGTTCAGAGCTCTCTCTACTCTACTGACTAAAGTTCATTTTTTAGTGGAAACATGGAGTTGGAATCTGCACTCATACTTAAAACCTGTATTTACATGCAGACCATCAGTAGATGGATCCTGGCCCAGGTGTTTATAGTGTGAAGTTGACTCTCAACCCTATTGTCTAAGGTCAGTGAAATAGACACTGAAGTCAGAAAAAAAAAAAAAAAAAAAGAAAATAGGACTGATTTTTTTTTTGTTGTTTTACTTTTAAACACATAACATCATGATGAAAAACATAAATATGATTAACACAACTCCCAGTTTATGCCTTGAACAAACACATTAGCTTATTCCAGTTTGCATGTCACCAACTTCTGAAGTCAGGAATAGATCAAAAAGATGCCAGATGATATCAACTTCAATATAAGGCTGAAATGCACCTCTTAACTATGAGTTATGAATATTGAAATCTGTTATAGAAACTTCAATGTACATTTTTCATATGCTATATAATTTATTTATATGTATATGTATATGTATTGTATATATATGCATATCTAGATAAGAGCTTGAAGTAGTTCTTATTTAGACTGGACACAGAAGGCCAAGCTTTGGTCCACCTGGTACAGTGGGTAGAATGTATTGTTCACCTCTGGAGAAATTGAATTCCCTGGAGGAGTGTTACTCAAATAGTACAAAATATCATAGCTCTCATCTTTGGTTGAGCCCTAATGATTTGTATCCCCTGAGGATTTGGTCTTGGGTGAACAGCTAAATCCTGCTGGCTGGCCACTAGCTAGCAAACTTGATTCTCCCAGTGTGACACAGCAATCACATTTCAAATTCCCTGATTTGTTTTTTTTCATTTGCTTTAGCAGACATTGTGTTTCACAACACAGAAGCTTTGCCACAGGAAAAAGGAACTGGGAGATGCATATCTAAAATAATTCAGAGGTCTCTGGAAATGTAGGACTCCAATGCCTATTTTTCTTAATTTTTCTCTGCATAACCCAGAATCCAGGCCTTTTTATCTTTCTTGTAGTTGTTTTATATTCTTTCCTAAATTCCCAATGATCTTAAATATCTTGAAATATTCCCAGATCCTAAATCTCAGCTAAATGCAAAACATAAAACAGCTACAAAAGTCAAAGGCAGCTTTATAACACAAAGGCAGACAGAGTTTTATATTTACTCATATAACATTGGCCCTTGAATTTAAGCAAACATGGGAATACTTCAAAGGATGACTGACTGATAGAAAACACCAAAATGATAAGGAGAAAAAGGAATATAAATCTATAGACATCTATCAGTGAGTTGTTTAAAAATATAGAGGAGCAAATAGGATGGAGAAGATAAAGTGAGGTGAAACTGGGATGGGGGTGTAAAAGCAGAAGTGATGCTGAGACATAGAAGTCAGAAGATAAAAAGATACAGAGCAGTCAAGAAATTAGAAAATAATTAAGAGGGAGAATCTGGGGACTACGTATGCCATTCTTATTAAAAAGATACAACTGTGATGTGATGAGGACAAAATAGGAAGAAAAAAACAAAAAAATTTTGGCTCAATTTATGTCATACATTTGAGAGAAGATAATCCTTCTTATGTTTTGGGGGGAAAGATGTATTGTACATTTTGATTAAGGTTTGAATAGGAAGTAGAGTGGTAACAATAGTCCCAGGCAGGTTCTTTTTTCTTTCCTTCATTTTTTTTTTCTCTCCTCTCCTGATATTTATGATAGAGATAGGAAGTATGAGAGCTACAAAAAGGAAATTAGCTTGGGATTGGAAATAGGTAATGGAAGACTAAATTGTTGCAAAATTTTTTTAAAAAATAATTTCTAAAGTTTTAAAACTTTTTGCTAAATGCCATTTTCCTTGTTTGAGTTTCTAGTAGGAAATTGTCCATATGAAAGCCAAGAGTAGCAGATAGATCAAGAACCGTATGAAGAATTTCTTCCCACATGAGAGTATCTCCCAGATTTATCTACCACTTCTTGCCAGCCTGGTGACAGCTTGAAGAGCTTGTTTTGCTGATGCATGTACTGTACAAATTCTAAATTTTCATTTTATTTCAGCCTATAGTGTGTCCAAAACCAGCTCAATTTTTAGTATGGTGGTTCAGACTCTAGGATAGATCTCACTCACTTCTTTCTTCTCAGAAAAAAACCCTCCTATGCTCTTATCTGCTGCTAAATTCCTCCCAACTAGTTATGGTGGTAGCATGACAGCTTCATGTAACCTTTAGGATGATTCCTTGGAAATATCCTATTTTTCACTGGACTATCCTGAGTAATATGCATTTTCAGTTTTCCAAGGAGTGATTCTGAGGATGTGGGTGCTTGTCGTGTGTTGATGCTGACCAGCAGCTAAGGAGCCACTCACTCACTCACTCCTACAGCAGGATGGGGAAAAGTATCAGAACAGCAAAAACTGAAAGCACATGGATTGAGACATGGATTGAGTTTAATGAGTGAAGAAAAGCTACATGCCCAAGGAAAGCAAAATAAAGAATTCCTTCCCTACTTTCCATTGACAGGTAGATGTTTTGGCACTTCCTGGAAAGCAGGGCCACATCATTCAGAACAGGTGCTTGGGAAGACAAATGTCTACATGCTGGAGTTCATTTTGGCCAATTTGGGTCACCTGTGCTTTTTGTGTACCCTCCCAACCTCTTTTCCACTGGGTCACAGCATGAGAAAGATGCTGCTCTGTTTGGCAATAGCCAAAACATTGATGTATTGTCATCATCATTATAGTCAAATGCCCATAATATAATATAAGGGCTACTATGAAGACAGTTAACTTTATCCTAGTCAGAACTTTGCTTCTGTAAAGTAAAACTGGATAAATTCTGCTATCACTTGTGCAAATTATTAAAATCTGTAGGTAATTAATTTGAATTTATTCAGATATAAATATGAAGAGGAATAACTACTATCTTTGACGGACTACTCCTGGTTAAACAGGCAAAATAAGTGGAGAATTAGGTACTTTTTTTTTTTTTTTAATAGAAACCTCCTTAAATTAAAGTACAAGATCAGATAATGCTTTAGAAAAACAGACCTGAAATAATTCCAAATGTAATGTCATGTAGCTGGGGAACATTTCAACTTTTATTTAAGCTCTAGGGAAAAAACTCATCTTACCCAACAAACAAGATAGATTCCTCATTACTGTAGATTAACAGAGTATTTATTATAATATTTTGCACATTTATTGTAAGGTTTTGCAATATTATTTAATCCAGATAGGTGCATCATCTTCTGCTTAAATAGGCACAGATTATTGAATTTGGGTCACTATCAAGGAAACTGAATGTAAGGTCTCTGCTAAGAATCCAAGTTTCCAAATGACATTGTTATTATAAATCTTTGCAGTATGTCAGTAGTCCTAAATGATATGAGCTGTAACACTTGAACAGAGTCTACACCATTAATCTAACAATAAGTCTATTTTTGCACCAAACATACCTACAGAGGATGGGGAAAAATTAATCAGGTCTAAGGGGCTGGTTTGATCCTTTGAGAAGAATGGCTATAGAAAATGTCTGTGACAATACTGAACAAATTAATAAAGTAATTCTGTAGAATGTAGTTTTTTACCTTCTACATGTCTAAGATCTACCTTTTTTATATGATGAATATTTTAGAAGATATCTAATCAGGATAGATTAATTTTGATATCTGCACACCTGAAGGCAGTAACTGTACCAGCAAAATTTTTACCCTCATCTTCAGTATAAGAACAAAGGTTCCTTCTATAAAAAAGTATTTTCTATATTTTTTGTCTCATAATTCTTATTGGTATGCTTTTGCTTTAATCTATAAACCAAATACACGTACAAACACTGATTAAGGATATTGTCCAGATGCTGCATTAACCCTGGCAGACAAATAGGAAGAACGAGAAAGCTCATGTGGCAGAGAGATCACTTAGCAGTTACTGACACAGGCAGTAAATACATGACTCTGAGGAATTTGATTTAGTTTATTTTCATATAATATAGATATTTGGGTACTGATTATGTTATTGGGTAAGAAAAACAAAGAAAGAAACAAGCACATGCTTACAAAAACGTCTCTCCTTTGCCTTTCCCAAGCTTGACTTCAGCCCAGGCTCTTCTCCTTTCACCTTGCTACGGATGTATTTTAGACTGAGTCCTTTCAGTGAGACAACTGATATTGTAAGGTGTGGGTTTGTCCTTGCTGCTCCTCCTTTCTCACTCTTCTTCTACAGGGTGCAAATCCTTTGAAGGTGTAACTGTTTCAGTATGGGATTGTCCATATGCGACCCTACCATTAGGGAAAATTTTCTTCTGGAACGTCCTCCACAAGCTGCAGTCCCTTCTGGGGTGTGCCTGCCCTGCCATGGAGCATGTCCTGTTCATCTGAGCTTGGTGCTTCCCCATTGTTTCCCTATGATTCCCTCCTCTTTTTCTCTCTCCAGTGCTTCCTTGTCTTTCTTCAATATAGTACTACAAAGGCATGACCACCTTTGCTGATTGCTCAGCCATGTCCTGTGTGGTGGGTCCCTTGGAAGGTGGCAGAAATTGACTGGAACCATCTGTTTCCAGCACAGGGAAGACCCTGGCCTGTTCTCAAGAGAATGCTTGTTTGATTCCTGCTGTGTCCATTTATCTAGTCTGTGCTTTACTTTGCCCATAAGAAAGTTATGGGAGACAATGCCAAAAGACTTCTGCAGGTGCACCATGAGAAAAATTCTTTTTGAATTTAAACTGAAGGGGAAGGGAAAAAAATCAAAATAAAAGGAATGCACTATCTCTATATCATGGCTCAGAGGAGATTAGATAATTTTCCTAAAATCTCTGAGGCAGTCTATGACAGAGGAAGTCATTAAGCCCATGTCCCCTGAACCAGTTCTCACATCACAGAGGAACTTTTTCATTTTGTAATCATTTTTCTATTTATTATCTACTCTGCCTTGAAGCCTTAAAGCTGCCCTCATTCAACTGTTTTTTGAAACTAACCTTATAGTTTCAATGTCTCATAGCAAGATATGGTCACTCATATCTTGCATTTTTCATGGTCCTGGAAGAGCCTGAGTATCATTCTCACTTCTTTTTTCCCTATCTCACAGAAAGTGAACTGCAGTAGTTGTGAAGTACTGCTGAACTGACAGGTTAGAACTGCTGCTGACACTGTAGAAAAAGACTTCCCAGAAGGTTAAAACCTACATTTTTATCAAAGAAAAAAGCAATGAATTATTTGAACTGTTCTGTCTTGAACTACAGGTCTTTGAGATAACATACGGAATCACTTAATCCTTCTAAACCCATCTTATTTTAACTTTTCTATAATCACCTGCAAGTCTGTAGCACACTTCAGGAGCTGTTAGAGCTGGTAGTAAGACTGATGGGCTGAGTGTGAGCTCAGACTTAGAAGATTCAAGGCAAAAGCAGAAGCCTCAAGTTAAAGAAAAAGTATGTTCTTAGGTTTTTATACTTTTTAATGGACCCAAACCATACCTACACAGGTTATTTGCAATAGGCATGAGTCAACTGGTGGAAAAAAAAAAAAGTAATCAGCACAGTGAATATTTATTTCTAAAAGCAGTAAATGTATTGACTGAACCTATCTTAGGGAAAATATCATGGTAGTAGTTGTGCCACATAGTTTTGAAATCAATTGGACTTGACTGCTGTTCTCATGTGACATATTTAGAGGAACAGATTGATCCGTTTTGTGCAGGGTAAGTACTTTCAATTAAGTTTTGATTTTGTTATGTTACCAGCAGTGAAATAAAGGGGTAAGAAATGAGCAGGAACATCCTACTTTAAAGTATCAAAACCTTGTTAAAAGAATACAAGTCTCCATTCTATAAATATAAGAACTTCAGTCATCATTCAAGCAAACCCTATAAAAACATATTTTTATCTGTGCATATGTTTAAAATGCTGAGTCAACATGATATAGATAGTTAAAGATCTGTTGGTCAAGAAGGCTTGGAATATACAAAAATCATTAGAAGCAAATAAACTGTAATCTGATAGCCACAAAACACACTAGTGTCTTCCTAGCCTTAGGATCTGTCTGCACTTAATCAGATTTTCAGCCAGTTAGTGACATGGCTTTTCCACAAAGTGCTATAATATAATTGGCCAGGGCAGGGGCACAGGCTTGGATTATGTATGAGAAAGGGAAAAGAAAAGGAAAAGAAAGAGCAGTTCTAGTTACACCAGATTTGCAGTCTGCATCATTGCATGTATCTCATATTGAATATTGAATCTTCCTGCATGAAAAAGTACTGCTTCCCAACCACAGTATACACCTTTCTCTACACTTCACTACAACCCATCATTAAGAATCTATGAAGCAGGAAAAGCAAAACTGACAGAAAGGATTCATTTTAAAATACAACTAGACACCATGTTCATTCACTCAAAACACAATGAAACAATAATTGCAGCGTGAGCAGAACCTGCAGAACATAACCAGCTAATGCTAACTGAATGCTGGCTTTCCATTATTAAACTGGGTGGATTTGGCATTTGCCACTTCTTTTACCTGAATCAGCACATGAATTTTTCTTCCTCTGAGTCAATTACCAAGCACTTTTATTATAAATGACAGAAAAACTATCAAGAAAAACTATCATTCTCTACAAAGAGAAATTTTGAAGACACAAACAGTTTAAGTACAGATCTCATCTCCAAAAATTTTCTTCTTTCATATTTATATAGGTATCTTGGATCTAGTTAAATTGATTGCCCCTAATCCATGATAATCCTGTCTTGGAAGAAATAGGAAATAAGAAAGAAAACTACCATCTTTCTCAAACTTTGTCAAAATCAAGCAAGTTGTGCTAAAGGATTGAATCTCTTTAGCTTCATGGATCAGACTCAGTCAGAGAAATCCACTTCTCTTTCATGTACATGAAAATATGACGCAAATTCAGTAAGAAAAATTAAGAAGAGTTTTTCACACATTTTTGCTGACTTTTGGATTGGGTTCTGAGTCAGTAAGTTACCAAGAACAGCACAAAATACATTGTCTGGAGTACAAGTTTGCAACCAGGTCATAAAGTAATTGCCTTGCATTGGATGGATCCAGGTTGTAAAACTCCTTAAATATAATTCAGGGATACAACAGATCTGTTTTGTCATAAAAGCTCAACCACATACCCACAAAAGTAGCAGAGAGAGAGACAAAGGCAGGTGGGGCAGCCCAAATGGGTATTCTGTGTGTGTGTGTTTACTGGGAACAGTCTTAGCCTGGGGTGGCGTGAGGGCCATGGAGCTGCAGTACCTTCCCCTCCCTCACTGTCAGACCCAGCATGGTGTGTTTTCCTCTAGCAAAATGCAGCAAAAATGGCAGTGTGCTAATGATGGAAGAGATAGCCTGGATCCCAGGTAACTTAAGTTTTCCTCTAGTTTGTAATGCATACAGAGTGTTTACAGGAGAACATAACTTCCAATTTGGCACATAGCAGTGGCATTTATCAGGGTAAAGCAAAAGTGGTTACAAATTGTTGGGGAAAAAAGCCAGCTTTCAAGTTAAAAAAACCCCAAAAAACAACAAAACAACAGTTCAGAGCAAAACCTTGAAGTTTATATTTTTGGGTGAAATGTACTTAGCTTACATCTTGTTCTTAACAGAAATACCACAGCATAGCAAAAAAAGAAAATGTGATACTTGTGTGCTTGCTGTAGTCCTTCAATAGCATTATAATTGCTGTTTAGTTAATAAGCTTAGTTGCCAGTGATAAGTGAATTTATGTGTTGCATAATGATGATAATAGCTGGAAAAACGTTGCCAAATGAGACAACAAAAAAGAAATATTACAGTCCAAACTGTACATAACTATTTTTTTTTCTTTTAGTGCAATCAGGAATGGAATACTGTATAGTTGCTTTCATCTCTATTTGCTGTAAAATGAGAATAATAACTCTATATGATTCATGGCAGATGCTGGTGACACCAAGTTACACACCTGTGGAGAGCAGGATGTTATAATCTCACTGTGATTAAGAAGATATATGCTTACTGTTCTGCAATGAGGATGGATTGTTTACTTTTCCTATTAGGTCTGTAATTAATCACCCATGTTTGATCTGTGTGATACCAAATGGATTTAGTATCCAACATTGTTTCAGTAGCATGCTGGTTTGCACAATACCCATTGTTTTTATTAAGAGAGGCCTCTGTAAAGGACACTAATTTTTTTTTCCTTACATAACCTCTATTTATTTGAACAGAAAATTGTACTGCTGTGAATAGAAAGTGATAACCAAAGAAAATATGTCTGGGGAAAAAATGTTTTTGAGTTACCATTCCTGCACTGAATAAATAATTTCCTTTTATATAATGCTTTAAAGTACCCTTTTACAAAGTGCTTTGAATAAGAACTAAACAACCCTTAAAGGAATAAAAATCCTTACAGTTTACTTTCTGTTGCAAGACTTTGATGGAAAAAAAGTTATACGTGGGTTGAATTACCACACCTGAAATTGCTATATCTAAATTTTGGAACAGTAGAGCCCTGGAAGAAGTGAATAGACCTTATGGCCAACTGGGCCTAAAGTCAAGACATTACTGGCTGTCAGAGTCCAATACTCTCTGACAAGGTTGTTTTAGATACTCAACACATGGAAGGTGTTTAATGATGTTTACTATAAAATTTGCTTACTTGTAGGTTATTAGTACTATATGGGATTTCTGATTTAGCAGAGTAATATAAGATATATTGAAATCACGATAAAAATGACAACCGTAAGTTACACTTAGCAAAATATAGTAATTGCAGTACATAGTTCAGTCACATTACCAATGTAATTTCTGTCATTGGCTTCTGTTATATTTTTACTTTAATGACCTTGGGTTTCCCCAGTTGCCTGGCAGGATTATCTGGGTTGCAGATAGCTCAAACCCACTGCTCACTACAAAATTCTTTTCATAGTTGTCTATTTATACATCATGTTGGGCTAAACTCTCTATTCACTTTCCTCCTGCTGGAGAACTCTAACTTAGAGAGATATGCATTTTAACAAACTCAGGGAGAAACACATCAGTATCTGACCAACTCAGCTGTTGAACAGCTAAAACAGAAGCCGGTCCCTTCTGTGTTGAGATACAAGTCAGATTCTTTGTCACAGCTGTGATCGGTCACACCCTGCATCATACTCTGAATTTTGTGGACATATTTTCCATCTCCTCTGAGCCTTCTTCACTTTTTGGGATTTTATTGGTCAGTCACATTGATGTGTTCTGGCCATTCACCTGGCTAACACGAGGATCACCACTGTGATGATGAACTGCTTTCGAAAAGTTGTCAAGACAGCAACTGAGAGCTATTGGCTGTGGTTGTATCATGACTACTAGCCTACACCATGAAAAAGAACGAATTCATCTTTCCATAGGTTATGAAGTGGGATAGGAACATCTGAAGTTTGACAAATCATTAAAGACATTGTCTTTAACGTGATATTTCTGTGTGGTTTAGATCATTGTGGTTAGCTTATTTAGCACATGCAGAGAGGGAAGGAAGAAGGAAGCACTCATCATTCCTTTTATTTTGTTACACACCCATGATACTGTGCTTGCTGGCTGTATCTAAAGAACTGGACTGGAATTTGATTTGGGTGCTGTGTGTATTTGCTAGATCACCTCAAAATGGTGAGATCACTCTCTGGCAGCTCTGGGACTTGCTGTGTTTCAAATTAAAACAAAGTGAACCATTTTTCTCTTAAGGAAAGATGTAAAAAAAAAAAAATCTTTACTGAATTTTTATTCCTTGTTTGTCTGCTTCCTTTCTGAAGACAATAAATGCAAACCCAGGGCACTAAACAAATGAAACTATGGTGCATCAGCAGTACAGTCAATTGGCTGTTTACCATCAGAGTTTCTTAGTTCCCACACTTACCTTGATCACATCTCTTCTGCCCCTTGTCTCATCTATAAATTTGACACCAGTCTTCATCAGCTCCTTTTCCTCCCATTTGCATTGCTTTACATGCAAAAAGATCTCTGTGTTTCATGCTAAGAGAAATGTGGCTTGGCAGGGTTGGATCAGGGGGAGCAGGACCCTGGATGAACTGTGGAGCTTATGAGACATCAGGAGAGATACAGATGTAGGGTGCTAGAGAGAGGAAGAGGATGTCACTGACTCCCAAGCCAGGGTTTGCATTCAGGGATCAACGTTCAAACACAAGACTGCTTGAGAGTGGGGGTATGTCTGAGAAGGATTTGTCTCAATGAATTAATATTGCTTAAGCTTAATCATCACAACATCTACTCAAATGCATTTCACTTTCCTGCATTAGAAAGGAATGATTGCTGATACTCATACAATCCTGTGAGATAAATTTGGGCTTGTTTCCTGAAGAGAGAGGGCTTTGGATTATTACCAATACATATATATTTTGCTTAATTGAAAATGTGGCAATTATCAGAATTAACTATGAGCATAGACCATGAAAATAAAAAAAAAAACCAACCCAGATCAAACAACGTGTACGTAGAATTCTATGTTGAATAGTTAAGTGATATATTTTGATTAACATTTTATTTCTGAAGAATTGTGGGTTAAATTAAGATTGTAGGCCCAAAGAGAAGAGACACCACCCCTTTAGATTCATCTGTCTTTCTAATCTGTCTTGGTGCAATGTTAAAATGTTGTAGTGGAACTCCTGCATTGCTCGTGAAGTGAAGATAAGATGATAGCTATGGTGATATGACATTGACATTTGCAAGCATAGGGCAAGAAACTTGTGCTGTCAGCGTTTTGTTTTTTTTCATCATACACTGATAATGAAAAACCCCCAAAATGTTTGGTTAACTGAAATGAGAATTTCGAGTAGACTTTCAAAAATGGAATTACAGGGTAAGGGTGGGAATTCACTGATAGCAGAAAAATAAAGAAAATATAATATTAAAGTACATTATTCTCAGGAAAATGCTACATCTACTGCCATGAAACACCTTCAGAGTCACTAATGGTGCTGGGAAACCTGTTGTATTTTTCAGAAAGATGGAATTGGTAATACAGTTATTATTGCCTAAATGAGATGGATCATTACATTCACTATTCAGGAGAAATTAAAATTATATTTAGATTTGTAATTTAGGAAATGTGTCAATTAAAGGCGTGGTTTTAAAATTGGATTTTCAAATGAAATACATCAGTGGGATGACTTACAATTTTCTGAATACTTTATGGAGAACTGGGTATTTTTGTCACCCTGTTCACAGTCGTGTTCTCTTTGCTTGTACTTTCTTCGTTTCCTTAGCTCTTCAGGAGGACTAGGAAATTCTTTTCTTTTCTAGTGAGTCCAGAGAGAGATATCTAATTCTTATGTCATTGCAATTTAGATACTGCTAGACTTTCTGACAGGTGTCTCAGAAATTCCTCTTGTGAATTGTACTGTTGTTGGCATACAGTCACTTTAGAGGACAGCCGAGCTGTTGCTGCTCCATGGAAAAGTTAACAAGCGTTCAGTCTGAACAATGAAGATTCTCCCCAAATCTTTTGATGCTCCAAGGCTTTTACATGTGCCCCCATCATGGACACTGCTTTGACTAGAGTAGTCCAGGGCTCTATAATACTTTTGCTGTGTCCCTCTGCCATATTAAAGAGACTAAAGAGTTGTGTCAGATCAACTGTGAGCAGTTAGAAGGCTAGATGCTTAGACTTAAAACAGAGGGACGACAAAAGAGCTCATTTATGGATGTGTGCAGCCCAGTTATCACTCTACTGCCAACAGCACTGCAGTTGAAACTGAGCAGAAATTTCCCAAGGAAAAAGGAATTGTGTTGTTGGAATTTGTTTTTTGTGTTGGATTGTTTTGGTGTTTGGGTTGTTTTGTTTTCTTAACTTTTCATAAAAGTAGGGCATTTGCTTACCTTTTTTAGAGTCCACAACTTAAATCACCTGTCTGTCTTTTCCAAGACCTCTGGCATTGGGAAAGAGGCCTAAAAAGGATTGGGTAAGGCAGATGGTTGCATATCCCAAAGTGATCACTATAACATAAAAACCAGGAAGGCATATTTCAAGAGGTGCTTCTGATGAATATATGCATGTGTGCAATTTTTTTGCACTATCTTCTGCAAAATGTTAGACCTGAAATACTAGCTACACTCAGTATATTCACAAGTGAAAATGACTCATGTACAAATCCCTGGGAGCTGTGGAGCCAGAAATAAACATATTTTCCTCATAAAAATCCTTTTCTTTTTATTTTTTAATTTTTTTTTGTCAACACCTACAATTAGTGGCTTTGTTCATGTATCTACACAAGAACTTACAGACTGAAAGCTTGGGTAGAATTTCATAGCTAAAAATACTTCTTCCACAGAGTTATGAATATTTGAAAATGTATCTCTACCACAGAGATGAACAATTCTATGCATCGCCCTGATGATCAGCAATCACTGCAGTGCAATGGAAATAGTATTTTCCACCTGCAGTGCTATGAACTATAAATAATTTAACATGTTATAAAGTGACTGAGATATCACAGATACTTGGAGGCGTTTTCCAGGAATGACTTCAATTTTACAGCAATTGTGATGTCATTTCCAGAAGCAACTTTCCCTAAGAGCACAAAGACTCCAAGTAGTGGCACTGACCAAATGAAGATTAGCAGCTGATAAGTGCTTAGATGCATAGATACACGTATCCCTAGTTCACTGTGAGTGCAGAGGTATCCAATGAAGGTATCCAAACTGATTCAGAACTAAAATCACACTTCCAGCTCTGAATATCAGCGTCTCATCTGATTTCTTACAAGCTGTCACAGAACCAAAGGGCTCATTAAGTCCAGCAGTCCATCTTCCTGTCCATACAGGAATGTCCTCCACAGTATCCTCTGTGGTATATTTTCTGGTTTTTGACCCATGTAGGTTTGAAATTTCCATGCAAAAACATCGCAATGTTATTGTGACAGACTCAGTTCAGGTCTCCTTGGGAAAATGCTGAACAAATTTCTTGCAGGAAAGTCAGCAGAGCAGCTCACCTCAACTGAAGTAAGTGTGGCAGTGTTAAGGAAGCTTCCCAGTCTGACCATTCACGAGACTCCCTGGCAGTCACATCCCAAGGCCAGAGCCTGTCACTGCTGGGTCAAAGCCCCTTTGCAGTGGGCAGCTCCCATGACCAACGTGTCCCCCTTGGCTCCCCACACACCCACCCCACAGTCACACCAGGTTTCCTCACTGGTTCAACCCCGGGTTTGCCATGGCAGATGTCTCTTTCCATACAGCCATTTATTCAAAGTGCAGTAATGCAGAAACAGCCTGAGCTGGTGCCCCCAAGGAGAACATCAAGGAACTCCATGGATTTTATATCCTCACACTTCAAGTGTGTCAAAGTCTCAGCTCTTCCTACAGAATACCCCCCTCTCATTGTCCATTCCCCTTGCTGAGGCACAAGTTCCTGGAACCTTTGTTACTCAAAGGGTCTGCAGTTCATGACCTCTTGCCTTGGGCTCTGGCCACCTAGAGCTCAACCTACAGCTTCCACTGCATCTGCACCCACACCATGAGCTGCCTGGAGTGAAGGTATTCCTTAACAGCAGCATTAATTAGTATTGAAACTAACCAACATGGAATTAAGAGTTTCAGAAAAGGAATTGGGTAGGTGGGTTAAACCGGTAATAGAGATGGAAGGTGAATAATAAGTCAGAAAAAAATCTGCAAAAAATCACCCCACAACAACAAAACCTGGGCTTTTTACTGTTTATTTTTATGCTAAAAACCTTACCAAACCCTCAAAATTTTATCTTGCCTTCATTTTCTCCTCTCTCAGGTAACATAATTACTTCTCACTGCTTGCTTGGGCATAGCAGAAAAAAATCCTTGAAGGATTTATACTGTGCCAGCTGATAATTCTTCATGAAGCCGTAATGTGAGCACTGAAATTCTGGTCAGTGGAAATATTAAACCTTTATTCTTCAAATATATTGCTATAGGTAGGCAGTCACTCAGACTGTGCTATTCTCTGTGATCCATGCTCAGCTTGCTCAGACGAACAAGTGTGATGTAATTCAGATAGCTTAACAAATTATTATGCCCACCCAAATGTTACCACCTTGACTGGAGTCTCTCAGTGTTCCTACTCTGTTTCAATGCCAGGTATTACAGGTTATTGTAAACTATCTTTACCCTTAGAAATTATCTCCCAGATATGATTCAGCTGTTAATGATAATGTTCAACATGTTATTTGAGTTACAATCAAGGCACAGTATAATTTTGACTCTACACTTTGATATGCAAGTAGATACAATCTAAAAGCCCTGAAAATGCTCTGCAGGATTATGTTCTTTTAGTGCTGACTCTTAAAATCATCTGTATAATCCCTGTTCACAGCTATGGATACTCATAGAAAGAATTTTCAAAGTTGGTGTGCCTGAAAGTACTTATGAGTATGTTATATATATTTTTTTTTTACAATGAAGGTTTATTCATATCCATGCGCTTAGTTTGAATGTAATGTCAAAAACCCCCTTAAGTATTAAAGAAACTTCATGCACCACAATCTTAGCTGTGGGAGATTTAATACAATCCATGCTTCAGAAATACTCTTACTGACTCAGGAGAGGACAAGCTAGAGTTTTCTAAGGTTCCCTAAAGGGTCCCTAATCCTCCTTGTCTAATACCTCTGCTTAAACAGCTGCTTTGCTCCCCTTGCGTTTGTGAGAATAGAAGTGTCACTGACTATATGTGCCATCATCTTCCTGCCTGTACGAGTGACATTTTTTAAACGGACTGAAGAAGTTGCATTCAGAGGCCAATTCTATGTTTATTGAAATAGCTAACATTTCAAATGAAGCACAAGAAAAGCTGATAAAAGCCAGACAAAATAACAGTCAAATAAATCAGTCCATAAAAAACCAAAAAAAAGCACAGTAGGAAAGGGTTCACAAATCTTTCCTGTCTAAATGTCTGATCCTTGGTTTTAGATGTGGACACTTCATAAGACCCCCAATATCTCCAAGAGTAGTGTTGGTCCGTGATTAATAGTTTTCAGCATCACATTTGGCACAGACTATTCATTCAGTGACTGAATCAAAAGTTGCGGCATATGCATAACTTGACTTAGTTGGGCTACATTTGCCAACTAATTACCATGTAGCCTCTTGCTCAAACTCCCCACCCCATCAACTGGGATGGGGACGAGAGTAGGAAAAAAGGATTAAAACTCATTGAGGTAACAGTTTAATAATTTAAATAAATAAAGAAAACATAATGACAACGACAACGATGATGATGATGATGATGATGATGATAATGCTCTAGTAACCATAATTGTAATGAAAGGGAAACAACAAAAAGAGAGAAGTAAAACAGGAAAACTCCAGAGGAACAAGTGATGTGCTGTGCAATTGCTCACCACCCTCTGACTGATGCCCAGCCCATGCCCAAGCAGTGATCAGCCCATCCTTGCCAACTCCCCCCAGGTTATATACTGATACCATCATGCCTGTGATATGGAATATCCCTTTGTCCAGTTCAGGTCACCTGGCCCAGGTGTGTTCCCTGCTTCTTATGTACCTCCTCACTGGCAGAGCATGGGAAACTGAAAAGTTCTTGATTTAGAGTAAGCACTGCTAGGCCACAACTGAAACATCAGTGTGTTATCAACACGTTATTCTCGTACTAAGTCCAAAACACAGTGCTGTGCCAGCTACTAGGAAGAAAATTAACTCTATCCCAGACAAAACCAGGATATAAAGAAAGGTCAGTTCTTTGCTAATTTTGCTATCGCTCACTGTCATTCTGGAAACTGTTCAGGGGGGAGGCTGCTAATAGAAGAGAGAAGAGGAAATTTCAGTATCTTGTGGGTCACCTCCTTTATGGCGATCTTTACTTGAACTCATAGAACTTCATGTTCAAAATAAATAGTTTTGGGTTTTTTTTGGCTTTTTTTTTAATAGATAGAAGACTGCACAGCCATGCAGAAATGTCAGCAGTATTGCTGTGGCTTTTCCTACCCATTTCAATTTCATACATTATGAGGAAGCAAAGCTCATAATATCGAATTTCTTATGAAAATAAATATTTGTGGGAATAAACTCCAATGGCACTCTCCTGTTGCTCTTGCAGAGCCATGGGGGCATTGCTAGTCTGATTGTTCCTGCTGACCTCCTGAGGCCTCCCCTGACCCTGTCAAGGTGCAGGACCCCATGTCAGCCCCCAGTCTGTCAGGCCCTGCCCCAGCAGTGCCACAGCAGGGCCAGGGCAGTGGGACAGGACCTGGCTGTCAGGCACTGTCCTGGTGGGGAGCACCCGGGGGGGGTCTCCATAGCACTTGGCCCCATGGAGACTGTGGCATATCTGCATCCTGACAGTTGCTTTTCACCATCACACCTACTCGTTACTAATAAATAAACCCATTGGATATATTATTGTACAAGGAAAATACTCCAAGAGACATTTATTGCCTCTAAGGTCAGGTGTTATGGCTTCCCGAGCTTTGTATGTTTCAGCTGTGTCATCTCCTGAAACAGTCCTTGCCGTCAAGCCTCTGGTTTAGGAATATTCTGCTTCCTTTGTGCCTCCACCGTAACATGTATTGGTGCTGTCTGAGGACAGCACTAGCTAGCCCAGACCAAAGCAGCACACAGAAACCTGCTGCCAGCAACACTGGAGTTAACCACATAGATTTTTAATGTATTAATATAATATTATAGTGTAATTCTTGCTGTATATGCAAATTGAATGTTCCTGAAGAAGGCAGTTTAAACAAAAATAAAGACCACTCGGAACAAATGCCTAATGTGGTGATGTAACTTTCAGCTTTAGAGGGAATGTGAGTTCCCTAGTAATGGTGACAAATGAATGACAAGTTGAAGCTTGTAAGACACTTTATAAGTGTCTTCTGTGTTCAGTTAAACTAACAAAAACACTGTGGAAGATAAACTTGTATCCCTGGGAAACTTCAACTGTTGACTCACAGAATCACCTACTAGTCTTTCAGCCTCCTGTATTCAGATGTCTTCATATGGGCTAACTAGTCTTTTGCTAAAGGCTTTCCTTCTCTTCCTTGTCCTCGGATGGAGGACTTGAGAGTATTTCCTATATCTGTTACTCTTGCCATGATCTCCTTAGAGAATGAATCACTACAGAAAGAGCCAGAGAAAAGATGATTGATTGAAGGAGACACATGTCTTGACAGAACTATAGGTGATATTTCCCTGTCTCTGTTTTAGAAGCTCTACTACCTCCATTTCCGCAAGAAATTTCTCCTACATGTTGAAAGGAAAACAACAGAAAAATACCAGATAGAGAAATTCTACCCTCCATCGACTTCAAAAAGGTTTTAAAAAAATTATAACTATTCTGAAGCCAACATTTCTGTTAAAAATAAATTCTCTTTTCCCTTTGCCTAAACTAGACCCTTCTTAAAAGCCACTTCTAACTGTAGTCCTCTCGAACATGTAATAATCCAGGAAAGCCCATTGGTCAAGCTCTAGACAATTCTAGGTATTTAAAAATTAAAGTCTGGCCCTTCATAAGTAGGCCTTCATTTGTAAGCAAGCATTTTGATGTTTCACTTGCCCCATCTTACTTGACATAGTAACTCAACAGATGAAAATTACACATAGATTTCTGTTCAGTTGGGCAGAATATTGCTGTTAAAATGTTTTACAGAAGATTAAATTCTATTGTGGATCTTCAGGGTTTAGTTTAGCAGGTTATGGACATTGTTGATCTCCAATGTGTTCTCAAGAAACCAGGATGAATGATTCTTTCTGTCTGTAAAAGAAGAGAAAAACTGCCGATTTTATTCTCACTGTAACATGAAATTATCAATCAGAATCACAAGGCTATGTAGCATGAATTTGCAATATCTTTATGGTTATTGGCAATTTGTCAATGTTGAAAATCAGGGAAGAAGAATTAGGCATGAAATGGACGTACTTGAAAAAAAAAATTGCACTCTTTGTGGAAGTGAAATATTCTTTATCTTTTAATGCAAACTCACAGGGTTCAAAGTTGAGATCTAAGAGCCTACCAAAGTCAGGAGTTTGTCAGCTAAGAGATTCTGCCAGTACATCAGAGATTGAAAATGTAACTTATATGTTTAGCATCCATACAGTTCTTCTAGAGGCATATAACTATTTTCATGTTTTCAAATAAGCTTCTGATCATATACAATTATGCTGATTAGGAGGATATGCTAACTGTTCACCAAAGATTTCTCAAAATTATAAAGGCCAAGAAAGTTAACCCTGGACTGTTGCAGGTGCTCAGATGCTTTCTGCTTAGGTTCTAAATCTCATCCCTTTTTACTAATAATTTAGTAAGAAGAAGTAAAATTGAAGCTTTCATTAAGAGGAACAAGTTTATGTGAGGAAATACTTTATATAGATATGCATGAATGATGTGAGTTACAACTGGAAATGTGATGGGCCATCCCTGGGTTCATCACATCCTGAGCTTCCTTGACCTGTTAAGTGAGCTGGATTATATATTTCCACCCTTTACACCGTGTGATGTTAGAAACCTATTTTCTAAAACAGACTGCTTTGACACAGCTGATATTTCATGCTACAATTTCCTAGCATTCTGCCAGTGAAAATTCAACAGCTAAAGTAATAATAAGTCTCCTTGTACTGTCTACTGCTCTGCATCTTTGAAAAAAAAAAAAAAAAAAGTCTGGTATGTCTGAACAAAAAAGAAAAAAAAAAGAAAAAAAAAAAGGAGACAGGGGGACAGGAAGAAATCTACTTGAGGTGGAAAGTAAGAAAAGCAAATAGAGTTTATTCCCCTGAGACTGGTTTTGAGAAGTTAGGAAGAAGATCACAAAACATTACCTTACCTATCATTTCAATACAGAGAGGCTCAGATTTTGAAAAGCCTGAAAAATTAATTCTTGCCCTGAGCTGAAGCAAAACCTGTTCACCACTTTAAGCACTGCAGTTATTCCATAATAATTCCACATTTTCCTACTGTGGTACTACTTTAGGATTATGTTATTTGCATTTTGTTATACACACAGCCAGAATAAGAATGGATGATTATTATGACTTTAAAATTTCTGCAACTATGTAAAACTTTGCCTTCGATAGGCTTCTAATGTAAATTGTAAAAGCTACTGGAACCACTGAGCTATGATAATTTATATTAGCCAAGGGCTACTGCTTGGATAAAACTTTAAAACAGGGGAAAAAAAAAAACCCTCTTCTTCTAGTAAATTACTTTAATATTGCTGTCACAGATGGGAAAATAATTTGTTAAGGGATAAAATAAAAAATACATAACAGAGCTTTGAATTCTACAAAGATTCACAAGTCCACTTCTTTATATACTTGATTAATTTCTTAAAATCCAGAAACTATTCTTATAAACAGTCTTAATTATATGTGTGTAAATCACTCTAACTTTGAATCTAATCATAATGATATTTATTTTGATGTGTCTTTTACCTCTGCTTCTCTCCTGAGATGATATTTATGTTTGACAATGACATGGTAGACATCAGAATTATGTTGATAAAACCAGCGAAGTTTGGATCTGGGTTTCTTTTCACTCTGAAATCCTCTGCAACATTAATGAAATTAATCTTAGCCCTCAGGAGATGGACTGCAAAAGTAAAATTTCCAACGGTAACTTTGATTTCTTTGGGTTGAACAGATGAATGGCTATATAGATTGCCTTCTTCAAGGGACAATTCAAGGGCTAATGGTGTTCCATGTCTTCATTGGTTAGGTGGTCCATGGAAAGGAGGCACCATCATTGGGTTTACACAACACAAAATTGGTGCAAATAGTCAGTGCATTCATGGCAGGGCTCTCACTGTGAGGGACTCTGAGAAGCTGAAGGAAAGAGCTGACAGAACCTTCATGAAGGAAAGCAAAGACACTAATTATTACTTGATAAATGACTATTTCTAGTCTAATTTGAATCTGAGATGCATTTCTCCATTTAATGTCATTGGAAATTCAATTGACATATGTACAAATCCCACCTGTCCCAGACATATCTACAAGCAGAGTTGTGTAAGAAGTTGACCTTTTTCACTTTCATCTCTTAAAATTTACAGTTCTTAAAGATCTACAAATGTGAACTTTTCTTAAAATTACCTATTCTATGATGTGCATTGACAACTCTTAGGCAAACGTACTGACTTCTGTGCCTGCAATGATAACTTGAGAGATTTCTTTCTGATTCAAGTTTACAAACTAATTTTCAGCTGGGATAAATCATCACTTCTCCACTTTCTATCCATACGAACTGAGTTGCAGTGAATTTTGCCTTACACCTCTTTCAAAGTCAGGAATTTTATTTTTTTTTAAGTTCAAAAACTTTAAGGTTGCATAATACTATGTCTATAGTGATCCTATTATTTAAACCTGCTGCAAACTATTCTCTGTTATCTCCCTTCAGTTCCTGAAATCTGAAAGTGCCTACTTTCTCAATTTGGGATGCAATTGACAGGAACAGCTCTCCTCGGGAGACTTACACCATTCTGACTGTTGGCAATATCTGCCCTGTTAGTCTAATTAATTTTTCTAAAAGATAACCATGAGCAATTCGCAGCTTGATTTGTAAAGCATAAATCTTACCAGGCTCATTTTATTTGCTTTGTATTGCACAGAATTTTTAAGTTTGTGAGTGAAGTGGCAGCTGCATTGTAGTTTGATTTTAGTAAAGCTTTCAAATCTCTTGCAAAATCTCACCCTCAGATTAATTTGTGGAGGCTTGGGTATGAATACTGATACGCGGATTGAAAAGGGGCTGAAGAACTTTCAGTGGAGATTTTTGATAAGCAGTAAATAATAGGGCACCAAGGGGGATTCTTAGAGGCTACCCAGAAGACCTCCTGGGTCTGCATATCTTCAGTAGTTCAGAGGTGGATATCAGCTACAGATAGCGAAATGCTCAGGTGACATTTAACCAAGATAGGCTGTGAAATGTATGAAGATGTGTTGATTTAGCAATCTGAGGACAGAAGAATATAAATTGATGGCACAATTGAGCAGCAAATAAATAAATCAGGCTAAATTGATTTCAAGATGCATGTTTTTTGTTTTGCAGCTCAGAAAGGTAGAAGAATTTGTACAAGTGTAGCCTGATGCTGTTTACATGGAGCATTGCCTAGAGGTCTGGATATTGTATTAACAAATGCCTTCATGAGTTGAAGAGCATTCAAAGGGAGACAACAACAGTTAGGACAAGGTGACCGGAATTGATTTATAATGAAACATTAAACATGAAATTAAATATTTTAGTTTTCACATTTCCCCCATAGAAGATGATTTATAAGTGATATATATTTGAGCTGGAATCATAATCCTGAAATAAGAACTTCTCTGAAAGTATGGAATTTCATAGCAAATTTCTTGTCTGGTTTCTAGTTAGAGAAGAAACACTAGTTTCTCTAGTTAGAGAAGAATTGAGATTTATTATTTATGGGAGTTGCTATTTCACTTTTATTTATTTTTTGCAAACAAGCTCATTTTGGTTCATATTTATGAACACAGGACTGTGTGGATAGAAACAAAAATGTTAATAGGAACATGAATTAAAGTGAAGTACAAATTGAATTATATGGATTCAAAAATGTAATCTTTGTTAGTTACAGTTGTGAGCACAAATAAATTGCTTAGAAATGTAGCAGGTAAAATCCTTGTTTTAATTTACATAAGCAAACACTTTAGAAGATTGCCTTCACCAGATGTGTGAAGTTTAGTCTTCCCTAAGATTCAATAAAATGCAAATACAACCACCTTTCATCACATTCTGTAAACATTAAAATTAAGATCGTAGGAAAAGAACAAAAATAGAATATTTATATTTTGGAACATCTTAATTTTCAACCTGAGCCTAGGATGAGTGGTATGACACCATCATGTGCCTTCTTTACAGGACTTTTAAATATAAAGAAGTATCGTGACTCACGAGTTTGACTGAAACACATTCTCTCTTGAGGATTCAATCACCAGTTGATTTAATGTTGCCTGTTTAATCATATTATAAACTACTTCAACAAGATGCTTGTGTAATTGCCTTCTTAGCAGAAAAGGATAAAAAAGCATACCTTGCAATTTTGGTTGCATTAAACAGGATATTACAATCCTATGAGCACCAAAATGTTTGTCAGCATTCCCATTATCAACTCCTACTTTCAGAAATTGAAAAGATGTCCACAAAAATATTCTACTAGTTAAAAATTCCAATATAAAGTCTTCCTCCTTTTACATTTATAATGCATTATTTTTTTGTGGGCCAAATCCAGGTTTTCCTGTTCCTCTGTATCTCTTATTTATTGCAGCTACAGCAGCTACAAGACATAAAATTTTGTCTTTATACAATCACTCTGTATGCATGTAGCCTGATACTATTCTTGTTTTCTTATATAGAATCTTAAAAATTCAAGGACGTTTAGAAAAAGGTAAAATAATTATGAGGGGCATTAAATTGAATATTTTTCAATAAGCTTAGCTTCCTTAAAAAGTAAGGACAAAAAATTATTTCATCTGAAAAAAAGAAAGTTATACGAGTTAAAAAATTCATATGCTTCTTTCATTATTAGTTTATTAGTTTTGAATTCTCTTTTGCCTGGCAGCACATTATAATGAATGCCTAGTCCTGCTTGCCTCAGGTATGTGAAATGGTTAAGATGAGGATCACTGAAACATTCAAACATTATTTGAACACAATGTTTTGTATTGCTGTATTTATTTATTTAATTTAATTTGTATTTTATGTATAGTTTTGTTCTTTTTGGAGAAGTAGGAGAGGCAGTGAGGTAGCAGTGAAGTGAGGAGAGAAAGAATGACAGAGAAGATAGAAATGACTCTTCAGAGACCCTGGAGAAACTCTCCATTGAAGGAGACACCACACACGGTTTGAGTCATTGCCAGGCCTGGAGGGAAGGAATCCATGAATTTTTGTAAACAGTTTTTCAACAGTCCCTGGGGAAGATCTGGTTTTCATTGGCAAAATGAATATGGAAAACTTTATCTCTTTTGCTTGGCCTTGGAAGGAAATCTTCTGGTCAGAGCTTCTTTTTGTCAAAACTCCATTGTTACTGTGCCCTAGTGCTCTCTCACCTCCTGGAAAGGCTTCACAAGAACTATTACATTCCTGGAAAAGAACCCATCTGCTGTGGATGTAAGGATCACAAGCCTGAGCAGACACCATTGCATTTGTCTTTCCTTACATTCAGCAAATTCATATGAGAAAACTTCAGTGCCTTTCCTGCTAAACACTTCTACAAAGTGTAGCTGATTGCGCCTTTCTCTTTCAAAAGTGATCTGCTTTTGTTATATTTCCTTTAATTTCCTGTGTATATATTTTCCAACTCTAAGCTGGCTATGACGACATCTTAAGAGTCTGCAATGCCAAGTGACCATTGAAATCAGTTAAAAGTATCAGTTAATCAGTATAAAAAGATCTTGAAAAAGAAGACAGCAACCATCCTTACTTCTGCTTGTTTAATTCCCAACAGTCCATAAAGGATACACACAACTCTCAAACTCTTTCTCGTTCTGTAAAGATGCCTTCAATACCTCTAAGACTATCTCTGAATTAGTGTGTAAATATTAATTTAGTGTAAAATTTCCTCAGTGGAAAATTACTGTATTCTCCAATTTCCTCCAAGACCAAAGAGGGTCTGAAGAATATCTGCTGCTCTCCAACTCTGTAGCCTGTAAATTCAAAGTAGGTTTGACTTTGGTGCTGATTTATGATGGAGTACATCTTCTAAGTTGATGTTTCGCAACCATTTGAAAAATGGAGTCCAGCATCGAAAGTGCAAGTCTCCACAGTTCTGCAGTCCCCTCTTCAGTGGTTACCTTTCCACTTTTTCTTATTTTTTTTCCTTTTCTGTTTTGACTGTTTTGCTGGTTTTGAACTTGGAAATCTGCTTGCTCAGATCTTAAAATAATTTTGTGAGCAGGAAGTTTTTATCTACAATAGGTGTTATGAATAGGTTTTATCATCCTTTGTGATATCTCCTAGTACTCCATGTTCCATCAGAGAGGTGAATAATGTCTTTTCCAACATTATTGTCATATTTATTTAGAAAGTGTTACAAAGTATATTGATAAAAAAAAAATTGTCTTGGATCTTCATCTTAAAGTACCATTTATAGAAATAACTTAATCCTTCATCCCAGTTCCTACCTGCAGATGACACAATGCTGAAAGGTGTTTGAAACAACATTGATGTCACTATTGATTGTTGCTTTAATATTAATGTCACAATAATAAAGCAACAATAGTGTCATTACACATTCTTCTATGTTATTTCACAACGTTTTAGACATGATGCCTTTGACATTTTTATTATGTTCACTTGGACACTCCACATTCTTGATGCTGTGGCTTCCACTGTGGTAGCCCTGTTGCTTCATTCTCATGTGCTGCTATGAAAGGATTGTGAGGCAAGGGGCTTAAAGATACTGTGCCCATTGAAGACACAACACAAGATGAGACAGGAGTGGGGATTATCTGGGGACTATTCAGCTTTCCTCTGTCCAAAATCAGTGCCCTTCCTCAAAAGGTGGAGCTGTTGAAACAATTTTTGCAGTAAGTTACATCATGAAACTAGCCTCTGCAGCCTACAAGCCAATATAGCATATGGCAGATTGAATTTAATGTGAGGCTTGCAGCTGAAAAACCTACACAGAGATTTGAAAATTTACTGCTACATGTCTGACTTCCATTCACAAAAGGAAAGGTTAAAATTAAAGTTAACTCTCTAGTATACATTTATCCAAAAGGATCCCTCAGTAATGTGTACCTACAAGTTACAGGCTTGTAAGTCCAAAGAAAACAATTGCCTACAAACCTGCTGCCAGAAATCTGCACAGTAGCCAAAATCACCTGCTTTACATGGTGTGATCTCTCCTTGCTTTACACATAAAGCCGGTTCCACACTGAAGAGCCAGAAACTTCAAAAATTGTTGTAGTCTGAGGAAGTCTGTGAAAAGTCAAAGTATACTTGTACTACCCTGGAAAAGCTCCTTCTGGGAATGGAAAAAATAATTGAAGAAAGTTAGATCAGCTGTCAGTAGCTCTTAAATAATGGTTGCAAGAAATCCGTAGTTCAGGATGGCAAAATGTAAATTCTGTAGTGGGTGATTAAGCAGGCAGGGGCCGTCTACAAACACTTTAAGGACCATGGCCTTCCATTCAGGCTGTGAAGAGTTCAGAAAAACTGTATCTGCAAACCAAGCCCTTTCTTGCTCACCTTTCCCAACACAAAAGATGCCCTGCATTTAACCCCACAGGTTTCAAGTGTCTCACCACAGGCATCACAGCTGTCAGGTACTGTGTTAACAAAGACTTATAATAAATACCCAGGCCTTGGGGTATGTAGGGCATGGGTGAAATACTTGTTCCATCAGAGAGTTACACATGGCTATCCTCAGGGGTTTTTTATTTATTTTTTGATTTTTTTTTTCCTCTGTTAGAAGACCCTTTCATTCCTCAGTTGAAAATAAACAGCAAATGAAATAAATGGTCTTATGAAATTTATGAATTCCTTCTTCAGAAGTGAGGATATTGAAACTGGTGGAAAAGTTGTGTCAGTTACTGCATTTTAAGATGAGCAGAATTCAGGTCGATTCATTAGCCAAGGGAAATACTTTTGCTTTCTGTCTGTTCACTTAAGTTTGCATTTGCTTCATTTTTAAAACAACAAAATGCCTAGGTTTACTCATTTATGTCTTCTGGGTCACATGGTGTGCAGACACAGTGGGAAAAAAGAATGTGTTCTGGAGATTGTGGGAGGTCAGTAGTCAAAGTTTGTGTTTATATTTGTGTTAATGGGAATCAGAGAGGTACATTTCTGTGTGTTGAGATAATGAGTCTAATGAAAGAGACAAAATAGTAAGTCTCCTGGGCTCCCCATGTGTTTTCCCACAATGCACACACCACAAAAGATTTTTCTTCCATTTTGCAGATTTTTTTTTAATTTAATGTTTTAAAATATTTCTATTTTGAAGTGCTAGCTCTTCTTTTGTTTACCTGCTATTTAATCACTTTTTAGTTATACTGCTTGACTATAAAAAAAAATATAATTTAGATAAATACATACTTTTTCTCCTCCATGAAACAGATTATTTTTCCAGATATGTGAAAATTGAGTGCACTATCAATGCATTTTTTTTCAGAATTCTTCCTAAGCTTAATTGCAAAAAGAAAGAAATAGTCCACTCATTTATTTTTAGGGTGGAAAATTAAAATGTGTCACCTCTTTAGAGAAGGAATCAGACCTTGTATTTGTAACACCTTCTTTATTAGGGCCTTTGGGTATTATAGCAAGATAAATACAAAAAGATAATGCAAGGGATGACAGCATTTTGCTGGAGGCAACTACATATAATTGCTGTGAAAGGAGGGCTTATCAGAAATGTGAATGTGTGTGCTATGTATTTTAAAATAAGGTTTTTGTAGTGAATTTTGCAATGCATTTTCATTAAAAACTAGCAAGCACTGGTAATAAGTATATAAATTTTGCAAAGAAAGAGGAAGTTAATTGATTCGCTCCTTTTCTTATGTTTCTCCTTTTTCTTTGCCTGTTGCCTGCTTCAAAAAAATAGTCACAAGTTTGTAAATACAAAGCAAAAAATAAAATGTTGCCTCTAGAGCTCTCATCAAAGTCTAGCTCACATCAAATATTCTAATGAGAGGTAAATGAACAATGAATTGAAACATGATAACAAATATGTGATGAACTAAGGACAGAATAAATCAATAATTGCTCTCAAGCTCTGTGGAAATTATACTGTCCTAGATTCTGGGAGGAGAGGAGACAATTTGCTGCAGTATTTTGTGAACAGAGCTATCCTGTGGGATCAGGCTGCAGAGGACATTTCAGTGGGAGGAAGAGAGCAGTAGGAAGAGCAGTGTGATTCATGTTCAGCATCTCAAGTGGAGGATAGAGCACAAGGATTGAATAATGAAACAAAGACAAGATATTCAGCATGCCAGGAAGGTTTCTGTTAGAATTATTTAAAAAGGTTAGTCTATGAATAAACATGCTTCATCAAGGTCTCTTACACATGCAAAGGGAGATGCTAATGAATAATAAAAGAGTAATGGGGACTGGCGAAGAAATTAATGTTAATCTTATCCAAAGCAGATACAAATTAATATTGGAGAAACATTTTTGTAATCACTTCTCAAGGCAAAAATTCAATTAATGTGACTGAATCAATATTTCAAATCTCAGTCCCTTGAAAGTATACTTGTCTCTCTTCATATCAGCATGCTCTCCCGTGTGATCAGCCTGTGCTATTCAAGTTAATACTTGGGGAGACTTGTTAATGGTCTGTTTCTGTGAAATTTGGTCCAGTTCTATCAACTACAATGCTGTGTTTCAAAGGCACCGCGGGGTATTTTCTGTTAGGAGAGCTCAGTTTACATAGGGTAATTACTGTATAGAAAATATCTATTAGAGCNCTCCATTTTCTTCCCAAGGATCAACTAGTACCCTCTCTTTGCATAGGATGACATGTCAGGGTATATGACACCACACTTCAGACTGTGCACTGAAACAAGAACTTTTGTAACAGCTAAAAAGACACAGGACAGAAAAAAGGAAACAAATCCCAGATTAAAAGAAAAGTATTCAACAAAAAATAAAAATTGACCCTTCAGAACAAACAAGTCTATTTGTCTCAACTTTATTGTAGCATAGGTCATTTTGTATGTCTCTGATAGGCAGCCTTCCCCCTTGTGTAAAACAAAGCTTGGACAGCAAAGATATCTTTGCAAAGATCGCAGGAATTATGACCTTACTTGTATACTTCAAAAAATAATACAAAATATCACAAAGTGTTGCTAGTTTTCATTATTTTGTCTTTTCTCTCCTCATTGGTGAAGCCCCTAGATAAGGGTTTTTTTTTCACAAAGTGATCTTTCTTGTATACTATGTAGTATAAGTGCCTGTCATATTTTGTTTAAGGTGTCAGGGAATTGGAAAAAGTCTATGAAGCTAAATAGACTACCAAATAATAGCTTTGCAGCTCTGGTAGATTGTGCTGTTTATGTTGTAATGCCTTGATGCCTTGACAGGTTTATACAATCAGAGGTTCTAAAGCCTGTGATAGATTGGAATTGTTTGAAGCATGGTATAGTTGAAAAAATAGGCTTCCATCCTGTTGCTTTCAAAACCAAATGGCAACTCACTCAGAGTCATCCTATTAAAGTAACTTCATGGACAATCTGGCTTCTGTACTTTTAATAGCTGAAATATCATTCTCATAATAAAAGAAACATGAAATGGTTTCCATGCTGAATGAGCTCCCTAGAGATTCTGGGATTTGTCTCATTATATAAAGCTTTTCTATCACCATTGCAATGCTTCTTCTCATCTTTCCTTCTCATCTGAGTGGAGAAATTTCCGTCAACAGCATTAGTCTGACTAAACTGGCACTACACTTGAAAGGGGGATATGCAGGAGATAAGATTAGTTTTTTCTATTTATGTAAAAAAATTATACCAGTGTCCCTGCTTTAAAATGGATTAGTATACGACATGTGGACAGCATTCTACTCTCTCATTAGAAGAGACAGATTACAATTTTAGTTCTCTAAGTAAGTCTGGGTTAGGCAAGGCGATCAGCAATTTCAATGCAGATGCTTTCACAATGAAAAAGAAATCATCACTTGTGTATTCTTATCAGAAGCTGTAGGTAACTCCAACATTCAGTACTGATCAGAATAACTCCTTGCATTCTGCAACCTACCACATGCCTCAATAATTTTGTATGCAGGAAGGAATATTAAAATAATGAAGCAAAATGTTATTAAAATAATATCACTGAGGGAAAAAAATTAAAAAGCCACAGCAAAACAACAAAAACCCTAAGGAATCTGGGGACAATCCTTCTACAAATACGTCCTGCATTTCCATCCCTCTTCCTCCCTTTATGCCACAGTTATTAAAGAGCTTATAGGCCAGGGGTGATGAAGATTTTATTTCAGCATAACACGGAATAAGACCTCATGCTGGAAACACCTCCTGGCCAAATGTACACGAGCCAAGGCAGATTTCCAGGCCAAAACACAATCCATGAACTGTGATCTTCCATGGTAAAAGTCCAAATAGACAGCTACCACCTCTGTCTCCTGTTCTTTCTGCATTTCTATATCTCTGTGAAACTAAATTAAGGCAAGCATGAGATGATGGGTTTGTGTCTGTGACACTCTGTAGCAGTAGGGTTGTGTATTACCACACAGAAGCAGCCAAGGCTAAATTGGCAAACTAATTTTGTACAAACCACAGCATAAAGTGACTAACGTTAGTTGCTAAATTATGTAACTCAGTAGGGCTTTTGTTTTCTGTAGGATATAGCCCTTAAATCTCTGGCTTGGAGATTCAGCCTTATACACTGGATTATTTCTTTGCCTTGGAGTGAAGGGAATGTAATGTGACTCCTTCCAGTCTCTGGAAATGGTGCTGGTGACTTGGATTTTCCTGACTTCAAACACCTCTCAAAATGATGAGCCCAGATTTCTGATGATGCTTCTTGCTCAGGGATAATGTCATACTCTGCCCATGCAGAGGAATAAAAAGAAGACCTATACAGGTAAAAGAGGATTACAAAGAAGAAAAAAAAATTAAATATTCTTTCATCTAAACCAGATGCAGCCATTGGCCTTTAACAATTGCTGTTAAATTTAAAGAATGTTCAGGCTCCAACACATCAAAATATAATATAGCCAAAATTTAGTGTTGTATTGAGAAATCCATTCCCAATTTTAATTTGTCCTTTCTACTTTTCTTTTCCTGAGAATTTCACTATGTTGTTCACACCACAGCACTGTTCTTCAGTCATTATCCTGTATCATGCCGTTGCATACTAAATTCCCACTTGGTTACTAGGAACAGTTTGCCCTAAGACATTTCCACAGCAATTATTATCAAGTCACAGGAACCATGAGAACTAGCAGAGTTTTCATAGAAACACAGCAATTAATTCTACTTGGAACGATGACAAAATCATTTGGAAATGTCTGAAAAAGGATAATATAGAAATGGCTTATTTGCAATAATATCACATTCTAGAGTCCTCTCTCCTATATTCTATATCCAGTTTGCTCTGGTAATTACACAGAAACAAAACTATTGGATATTACTTGGTGAGTTTAGGTCCTGACTTCAGTTAACCAGATTAAGCAATATGATACCCTGGAGATGTAAGCTTTTGCACAGTACTGCAAATTTTTCAATCAGGGAAAAAAAGGAAAAAGAAAAACCAAACCCAAAAATGAAACACAAAACATGCCCACCAAACAAAAATGACCCATCAAAGCTAACAAAAAAAACCCAATTAGAGAAATAAAACAAACAAACAAACAAAACCAACAACAACAACAAACAACAAAGAAACCAAACAAAAACAAGAACAAAGGAAAATTAAAATGAATCTTCACAGGAAATGTTCTACTGTCACTTAAAATAAGAGTTAAAGTTATGCTGAGCCTATTTCTATCAACAAAAAAGAGTAATTTCATTCGCTTACTTAGATGCATTAACTGTTAAGGAAGATCTGCCTACAATAAGTAAATACAGGTCAATCTAAAGCAAGGTTTTTCCAGTTTTTTTGAGAATTTGTCTTGATTTTCCTGTGTCCATCTCCCTCTCTGGGCTGGCACCACAATGTTGATAATCCTGAAAGAGAGAGTGAGAGATGACCGCCTTGGCATGTTTTCAGGAACTGCACCTAATTTTCATCCTCCTCTCCTGGATGAACTGGAATTTGGCAAGCTATTTAAAATAATTGTCAGGTTCTCTTGACTCTTTTGCAATCACCCCAAGAGACTGCAGTTTGTAGACCAAAATACAACCTAAGTCAGTGTCTTTCCTTCTGTTGTCAATGGAAGTACCTTCAATAGATTGCAAGGGACCATGCTTTTCCACTGGAAGAGGGTGCTGGACACTCATCCCGTTTTGAGCCCACGCAGGATCCCTTTGTCATCTGCAGACAGAAATAGACATTTCCATCACGTGATCCTGCACAATCCACATGTCTAAAGCTGAAGAGTTTAATTACTCTCATAAGGATGTATTAAATGTAGAGGTAACCTAGGCAGCTAGCCCATTACACACCTTTCTGCAAGCACTTGAAATTAGTCTAGAAACCAGTGACATGTGATAGATATTCCTTCAATTTATGAGAAATGAGAGTTCCTTCTTAAGTACTGGGATCATTAAATGCAAGTTGCTGGAAGGAACTGCTTCTTTTTGTTAACTATTTAGCTAACCTGAGCATCCTTGTGAGACTGGTTAACCTATCACAGCTCTGTGCCTAAATTGTTAATATGTTTGCACCTGAATCAGATGCTTATATTAGTCATCTTGTTTGAAAATTGCAAGAAGACCACATTAAGGAGAATATTGCAAAATAACAATGGTGAACATTTTTAATGTTATTTCTCAAAGTTACACAAAGATGATAACTGGGGTTTATAAATAGAGTGAATTAGACAGCTAACTCCATTAGCTTTAGTGGAAATGAGATATTAAGGGCACTGGACTAATTCTACTTGGTAGATTGTAATGCTAAATACATAATTGTGATGCTAGGAAAAAACAAAAAAACAAACCAAAACCCAAAAAAACTCCACTAAAAAAGAAATATGTACCAAAAAATGGCAATTCTGAGGCAAAGGGAAGTAAATTATTAAAATCAAAACATAAAATCCATAATTTGGTTCAGATCCAAAGATCTTAGTCCATTATCTTGTCTCTTACTATAGGAATAGCAGAGGTAAGCTTCTTAAATATCCCATCAATTGCTACTAAAGGATTTTTTGAGCCAGAGAAAGTATCTTAATATTTGATAGCTCTTGATGTTGGGTTTTGTTCCCTCCCTCCCTCCCTCCCTCCCTCTCCTCTTCCCAATCATGGATTTGTCTGGTCTCTTATTGAATTCCTGTGAATGTCTAGCATACACAATGTCTGGTGCAATACAGTTCCAGAGTTTAATTAGCCATACTATGAAAAACTTCTTTGCTCTAGCCTCCTGTGCTAGTTTTGTTTAAGATTCGTCGGATCTTATATTAGAAGAGACAACGAAAAATCATTCCCAGTTCGTCTTCTTCATGATGTGCATAATTTTGCAGGCCTTTGTAGTACTTTCCAGGCTGAAGAATCCCACATTTTGATCATCTTTATTCCTTTTTTTCCATTTGCTCGTTCTTTTATACACTTTTTTTAGGATGGGGGAGTCACATAGCACACAGTATTCAAGATAAGAGCACACAATGGATTTATATGATGGCATGACAATGCTCTCTGTTTTGTTCTGAATTTTTTCCCATTAAGTCATACCATTTGAGTTGCTTTTTCACTGCTACTAATCATTAAGTTGATATTTTCACAGAAACATATATAATTATCCAAGATGTATTTCCTGAGTAGCAGTAGCTATTTCAGAGCCCATAATTCTGTATGCAAGGTTAGAATTGTTTTCTCCTGTGTGCATCACTCTGCGTTTATCTACACAAAACTTACTGTATCACATTACACTGATTAGAAATGTGAAGCCAATGTTCAACTATGTGGAAAAAAAAAATATATAGCTTAGTTGTATTATAGAAGGTTATATGGACATTGACAATTGTGTGTGCCAGATGAGGATTTAGTCAATCTGACTAGTGGTTTACATGAAACTCTTCCTCGATTTGTAAATATGTACTTACTAAACTAGGCCGTAATTAGGAGCAATTACACATCAAGACACAATAATACCCTACATATTAGTGCAGAGTTGTGTGTCTTTGCAGATGTTTGTATGTGTAAAGCTCCCATTAGTGTTAAAGCATTAGGCTATTGATTGGCTTCTTAAGTTAACTCTGCCATCCTTTAAACACAATCAAAAAGGGATTGTGATGAGTTTGCTTTATGTGAAAGACACAAGCTTACATGAGCCATTCAAAAATTGGTGTGAAATCTATCATAAAAGTAGATCAAGCAAAATCTGTATTTTGAGCTTTATCAGAGATGGAGTTCACCTTACAATACACCTATAAATTAAAATTTTATAATGCTGTCCATGCAAAGTATCTTGAAACACCTTATATTAAAACTGCCTCAAACAAAAACTTAAGAATGTTCTGAACTTGAGATATGAGTCTTAAAATTAAATTGAAAAGTACTTTTTTTTCCCCAAAGAGCTGTGCTAACTTTACAGTTATAATATCTGATAGAAGTGAATCTCACAATCAAGGAGTGTAAAAAGCAAAAGACAAAACCAGCATTGAAAGGATTTAGGCTGAACTAAGGGTTAGTTGGCAACCCCTGAACAGAAAACCTCCGTATAAAGCAGAAGAGAATACTGACTCCTATAATTGAAATTGGAGGAAAAACCAAGCTCATGAATTGCTTTAAAAAGTAATGGGGTAGTTTGATGAAGCAGAGAGGGCAAAAAGCAGATGGGAAGGGATCAAGGAAAAAGTTATCTAGAACGAAGTGAAACCAGGAGAAGTCAACAGCATCTCTAAGCAGTTTTGACTTGAATGGAACAGAATAGGAAAACATCTTCCGTCTCTTCTCCCAACCTCTCTTCAGAATGGAACAGTTAGGAGGAAAGGAATATACTTATTTCCCCCAACTGGAACTACAATAATGCAAATGTTTCCTACCTAAATGAGTGACAGCAAAGTATGAATATTGGCTAATAAAAGAGGGGACTAAAAGGGAAAAAAAAGCTAGGAGTAGATCAGATAGATAGATAGATGGATATTGGGAAAGCAGAACTGTCTGCTCTTAAGGAAAGCTTGTATTTGGGCCAATAGAACAATTTGATTTCTACATCTATAACTCTTGTTAAAATATTACAGACTTTCTGCCCAGCAGTTCATATTGGCAAGGCAGCACCACCCATGAAAACTGACAGACTTTGACTACGTAGATAACTCAGTCTATTAAGAAAGTAGTGCAGATAAGAATACATGTGTGCCCTTCATCTCTTGTGTGTTTTCACATCCTGTCTAAATTTCATAAGCAAGTAGAGGTGATAGTGAGTTTAGAAATACTTGTGGGTTTTTTTCATAACTTAGTTTGAGCCAGACAGTTTGATTTTAAGACAAGAATTGACTTTGTGTCAACAGACATCTCGATTTATGTTCTGAGTCTGAATTTTTCAGGATATGGTTTTGCACCTCTCTCTTTGTACTTTGCTTTGGCCATGAAATAAACTTGACAATGTGTTTTTGACTGAAGCACGAGGAGCATATGCTAGAGGCAATAATCTGAGCACTCATGCTGGCAGACAGGGTTTGAAGTTAAGGAAATCAGCAGAAAGAAAAAAAAGATAATTTAAAAGCCACCTGTTTCAAAAGTAGTGAAGATGTCTGTATTATCCTTTCAAGCTGCTGCTGCTTAAAATCACTGAAAATCAAATGGCTTTTTAATATTATTGTCTAAATATAGGTTTAGTTAATGATTTG
Organism: Pycnonotus jocosus; assembly: GCA_013400435.1. Lineage (NCBI taxonomy): Eukaryota > Metazoa > Chordata > Aves > Passeriformes > Pycnonotidae > Pycnonotus > Pycnonotus jocosus. The sequence goes on along the minus strand of VWYP01008534.1, from coordinate 69,756 downwards.
AGTTTTTTGCACACTCCATGTCCATAGTGTGATTAAGCAGCTGAAGGCCCAGATATATTATATTTCTATGAGAAATCCATCTGGAGAACAGTATAAGCTGTACATAAATGGGCAGGATGGGTAGAAGGTGTCTTGTTTAACTCAGGTCTCTTAACTGTAGTGGATTGAACACGTCAATTATCAGTCTGCTTCATGAAATATTTGGGAAGGAAATGTTCTTTAATGATGGGTCAGACTTTACTTTGATGCTTAATATATGACCCCAACTTTCATTTCCTTTATTTGCACATTTGCCCCTCCGAAAATGACAGGTCAGATTTCTAATGAGCTTTCTAGTGAGCAGGGTTGTGTTACTGAGCTGTTTCTGGGAGTGGAAGCAAGCCTGCTTCATCAGCACAGTAGCTTTTTGCACTTTTGTACTCTCTTTTGTGCTCACCCACATGTGGAACAACCTTGGGTTTTTAAGACATATCTGAGAGCAAATTACAAATGTAAAAATTTTGTCCAACCAAAATCCTTTTTTCTCTGAACAGAACAGCCTTATTTGCACTAGACATTGGGAACATTCCCTGTATCATGTTAACACCTCAAAATGTTCCCAGATGTTCCCTGTAAGGGTGTTAGCTGGCATGTGCAAAAGTTTGACAGGCAGTTGGATTGCAATTAAACAGCGTGGAAAATCATGTCTCACGTTCAGCCTTGGATCAGTGGACTACACAAGTTGGACTTGCTGTAATGGCCATGGTAGCAGTGTGCACATGCCTGTAGTACATAGTAGCAATTTTAATGATCTCTGACTTGGCCGTGTACTTGTCTTCTGTACAGTACCACCAGACTCTACAAATTATCAACCCAAATACCTCTACCTTAAGCTAAGTACTATCTAGGGAAATTAACATCATCATTATATGGTCTGGCTTCTTTCTATAGTAAACATGTAAATATGCAAATATGTGAATATGTAAATATGCAAATATTTATATTATTAATAGATATTTATTTATTTATAGTAAATATAGTAATATTTAGGGAATTTTAGGGAAACAGTGAGGAAAAAAGGGATGAGTCAGATTAGTTATAATGTCTGAAGCCATGTGTAACAAAAAGATGCCCTACAAGCTGAGGACTATAGTCAACTGTAATGACATATGGAAGAGCACATATGTTTGTGCACAGCCACTACACACTTTAGAAGAGCAAATTAAATAGTCTGTGCTATGGTACAACTGCAAAGAAGGGATCTGAGAGATGGAGCTGGTTAGTGATAGTCTGTTGAGAAAAGATACACTGTACTGGGATCAGCAGGTATTGATTGATTATTTCTCCACCCCATATACATTCTGAATACATGTAACAACCTTAGGTTCCACTTATACCATCAATTTATCACATAAAATCCATACCAATCCTCTTAATTGTAGTTCTCTGAATAATGTAGACATATTCTCCATATTCTCTTTAAATGGGACATTGCTTAATAGGATCTTGTGGTGTTGTTCAGGAAAAAAAATGTATTAAATATTTAAACCAATTAAATAGATACCCTTGATCTATCAGTTCAGATGTATTGAGCTTATCTAAGATAGTAAAAGATGCAGATCAGAGAATCTAAAAATATTTAAAAGTCACATTTAATGATACTTCCACAATTAAAAGAAAAACAATTGAAATTTTACCACACAGAATGAAAGCAGTACAATATGGTGCTTTAAGACATCACCAACCAGATACTTTCCTCCATTTATAGAAGGACAAAAGGAATTTTATATTAAATAAAAGAATGCAAGCAAGTAGCTTTTATTGAAGTTGTCCCTTGATATGTAAATAAGCTACACAGTACTGATAACTGCCACAACCTATTACAGTATATTGTGAATCTGGTAGTGTTCAATCCTAAGGTCGATATGGATGAAAGAAAGGTTGGAAAGAAATTTTCTGCTGAAACTTGTAAATGGCTGGTTGAGGTGGTTTGGGGAGGCTGTTCCTATTTCTGTAAATGGGGAAAGTAACTTCAGGTTTAATGATTTACTCAGTTAGATGAATGCCACCCCCATTATTATGCCACCCCCCTATATATATATATATATTAGTCAGGTCTCAAGGCAGGGCAGCCATTTAGGTCTCAGTGCAGATATTGCCTGGCACACTGAAGGTACTGCATTTTAACTGCATTTTCTGTTGCCCAAAAGTGATCTGTCAGTACAAAGGACACCCATTCTCACCTCTCCATCGGAATCATGGAACCACAAGGTCATTGATGTTGCTAAAGACCTTTAAGAGCATCAAGTACAACTAATGTTCTTCAAGTACAACTGAGTAAACTTAGAACTGCCAAGTCCACCACTAACCCATGTCCCAAAACACCACATTTACATGTCTTTTAAATACCTCCAGGGTTGGTGAGTCAACTGCCTTCATATTCTGCTGACTGTCAGCCAACATTCCCGAGCCTTTTTCCACCACTCTTCCTCAACCCTGTAGCATATTTGTGACCCAAGTGCAGGATCTGGCACCTTGCCTTGTTGAACCTCGTACAACTTGCCAGCTTTACCAGATCCTTCTGCAAATCCTTCCTACCCTTCAGCAGACCAACACCCCTGCACAGCCTGGTGATGTCAGTAAACCTGTTGAGGATTATCTTGTCATAGAAGGGGATCAGGCTGACCAAGCAGGACCTGCCTTTCCTAAACCTTTCTGCATATTTTTAGGGCATGAATGTATGAGGAGATGTAATCTCAAAGGAATGTAAGTAAATCTTCTTTTGGAGATCTGATGTTTCTCTTTAAAGAGTTGTTCTTTACTTCTTTACTTTATAGTTTACTTCTTCACTTCTTGTTTGCTTCTTTACTTTATTGTACTGTAAAGAGAAATTCTTCAAGAAAGACTACTATGGAACAACAAATCAGCTTGTGAAAGATGCTGCTTAGCCAGAATGCTGTAAGTGACCTCCAGGGTGACAGGGTACATGAGGTATTTAGCTAAATGTCTTGGACAGTTAGTAATGGAAGTTTATGTGAGAGGATGACAAATATGCAGAGGGGGGAAAAATGATGTGTGCTTGAAAGAATTTTTCTCAGCTTTTTTAGCATAAAAAACCTCAAACACCTCTTTCACTTCTCTTGTAAATTTAAGAAGAGTGCTTACCTTTTACTCACTTTTTTCTTTTTCAGTTGTGTGTGAAATGCAATTATGACATCCATAGAACAACAATGGAGATAAAAGCCTACTGAAAAGAGATTAAAATCTGCTGAAAGCATTGTTTTATCCATGGTAATAAAAATGAAAGAAAACTGAAGAGTTGAAGAAGCACTTATTATTATGCTGAGAGATTGGTCAATAAAACAGTAGGGGCAGAAAAGTACAACTAGTTGTGGAATAAAATCTGCAAGAAGGAGGCATACGTAAACTATGACTATTCAGCATAAAAAGGAGATGAGCTAGAGATGAGAGAAGCAGAGAGAGGACTGATAGACTATATCTGCTCTTTGTCTCTTCCAACACAAAAACCAGAAGTTATTAAGTGCAGCTATAAGGATTAAGTTTCAAACAAAAATAACCAACAAAGGAAAAAAAAACCCAAGAGCTATTTCTGCAATCAGCGAAAATAAAAAGTATTGTGGATGCAAGAAATTTACCTGGGTTCAAAGGGAAACTGGACAAATACTTGGAAAAGAGATCCTTAAGGGGTTACTGGAAAGACATCAATAGCTTAAGGTAGAAGAACATCATAAAGAAATACAAATATATACTCAACCTTATCTAGGAGTGCATCTGAGATCCCCCTGAAGACAGGGGCCTGGGCTAGATAAACCCTTGGGCAAAGCTGGTATAACCATTGCCCTGAATATCATTCAGACAATTCGCCTCAAAACACCACTATGAAACTGTATCTTTTCAATCACATCCAACATAAGCTTTTTCCTGCCTTTATCCTCCCTGTTCCCTCAGTTTCAGAGTGGCAGAACATAAGTTCATCAGAGCAGGATTAGATACAGAAGCTGTCCGTCTACCTGTGATACACATCTTTGGGCCCTTATCTGACATTTTCTTATTTAATTACATTTCTGTGTTCATGTTTTCCCTTTAAGGGTCTTTCTCTCTTTCTCTTTTTTAATTTTTTTTTCTTTTCATTTGGGGGAAAAGTTATGGTCTTCTTTCTTGTGAAGGTTTCATTTTTATGAGGAAAATTTTAACTAGTTTTAGTCTTCTTTCCTTAATATATTCATTATCTTTATTGATTTGTTTTTGCTTATATTTTACTAAATCTTCTTATGCCTAGAATCCTTTCCCGTTAATTCTGCATTATCCCAGGGAAATGTTTTTGGGGAGTAAGGGAAAAGACTCAACAAAACCTCCCTGGACCTATTTCAAAATAATATTGTGGGTTTTTAAAACTGGATCTAAATTCAGCAATCTCACACCTTATCTGAGGACTTACCCATCCAAACGTTTATTTACTTAGTGTGTCGGTGACTAGAATGTGTCTGAATATTTCCATATAGAAAGGAAATCTGTGATTGCTCTTTTCTCAGAAAGTCACAAAATCGTTCTGCTCTGATATCACTCAGCAGCTGTACAGGCTCTGTACCCCTGTGCCGAGTCTGATTTAGCATCTCACAACAAGGCTTACTTTAAGGAAATTTGATTTTGTCTTGGACTTCAGTCCTTCTGGTTGTCTTGAAGTCCAGCAAAGTCTGCTATATCTGACCATAAAGGTTTGTAGATGGACAATTCCAGCTAGAATAGTGAGGAAGAAGATTGTTGTATGGCCCCCAATAAACTTTCTGTCCTTGGCTACTCTGTCACAGGGAGGATTTGTTCAGCTTCAAAATGTGAATCACAATGGAATAAAATACTTTGCCACGAATAAACACCTCTATTTGGAAGATTCTTTTTAGAGACATTATCTTCCAAATCTTTTTAAATATTAATGTCTGGGCTTATATTTAGAGAAGAAAAGGAGTTTAGATCTAAAAGCAGAGCATCTTGTATTCAGGTCATTTAAGAATATTGTAATTATTTTTATGCATATTCTAATTAAATATGTATGTATCACTTTAATTTCAAATAGCACTTCACAGAGAGTTAAAACCCAGACCTTCCCACCCTGGAGTTTACATCAGACAATATATCAGAAGCAGAGATGAAAGAATGTTCAATGCAAGATGGAGTAAGTCCTACTACAAAGATAATGAGAATCTCATGCTGTTGTAAATGAAACATGGCAAAGCCAGTGGTTTAATTTAAGAATCTGGAAGGCATGAGGATGAAAAGCAGATAATGATGGAAAGCTTAAGAGGAGGAGTTTGAAAGAAAAAGGGTGAGCATGAGCCCTTCAGCAAAGTATGTCTCATATCAAAGCAACGCCTTTGAAGTTGCTCAAGTCATTAAACCAGGGCTAAGCTTGGCCTACAAGACCAGAATAGAGCTGTGACACAAAGCCAAGGTTCTGTGCATAAGCAGGTACAGCCAGCAGGACAGGTATTGTAAATGCCAGTATTGTCTTCTGAGAGGCTGGAAGTGCTGGCTAAGCCGTTGGCCAAAGGATGCAGTGGGCTCAGCACTTGAGCATGCCAGCAAGTCTCCGACAGAGGAACAGACAGACAGACAGTGGGACGGCAGGGGGTGGGTGGGAGCAGCGTACACAGTGCTAATTGCTGTTACTTTCTGAGTCTGATAAACCTCTCTTAATGAGAACTATGCTTGCACAAGTGAAAAAGCTGAACCGTTCCTGAATGTCACTTAGACAAAATTCAGTGGTATCTGATCTGTTTTTTAATACATACACAGTTTGTATTAAATTGGAACAGTCTTGCTGCCCAACACTGTAGGGCTGCAAACCCCAAGCCTTGCTGAAAATTTTGTGTTCTTTTGGGAGTCTCATACTTTTTGATTGAAAAAGATCTTTTTGACAAGATTGAAATTCTTTTTATGTCTAGAGTTTATAAAGGGACTCAGTAAGTTTCTCTGTGGTTTCTAGTCTTCCTCTTGCTCACATAATTGACCCTTAAAAAGAGAAAAACATAAAGCAGAGATTGTTGAAAAATACTGCCTTTACAGAGGATTTTAGGAAGCATTTTATTTCTCATCTTTATTTTGGGAGAGACAGAGGTAGACACAAAAATGGTCAGTCAATTATTGCAAAGAAAACAGTTTTCTTTGGGAAAAGTAAAACTTTGGGTTCTTTTTACATTATGGAGTACACTGATATGTAATTTGTTTCTTTGAAATGTGCGGCCAACATCATAATTCTAATAAAGTGCTTTTTAAAAAATATTTCATTGCTTTGTATTTATTGACCTGATATAATACAACATACTATTTATTGTGTTGAGGTTTTTTTGATACACTGCGTGAGCAGCTTCACAATGCAGTTGTATGAGTGATTTTTTGCAAACAGTGGATGTGTTCGTCAGGTGTTTACGACCCCAGCTTGCTTTATTTTTAGCAGGCATATAACAGTGCTTGGAGACAGTGCACATAGACAAACACACACACACAAATATAGAAAATATTTCAAATATGCATTTCCCACTCTCTCTCTCTGCCTACATTCTCCTCTAGCCTGGAGGTACATGGAAGAATATCACTGGGGCTAACAAAAAGTGTTCAGCAAATCTGAAAGTACTTGAATTGTTGTTCAGTTGAGGTTCAGCTCAATTTCATGTGTTTATGAAAGGCAGGTTCTGCCTGAATCATCTGATTTCCTTCTAAGACAGCATGTTCCACTTAGTGAATGAAGGAAAGGCAGAAGTGTTATCTCCCTAAACTTTAGCAAAATCTTTGACACCGTTTTCCACAGCATTCATGGCCTGGATGGTTTCACTGCTCACTGCATAAAAAACTGCCTGAACGGCCAGACTCAGAGAGTGGTGGTGAATGAAGTTGCATCCAGTTGGCAGCCAAGCACTTGTGGGGTTTCCCAGGGTTCAATATTGGGGCTAGGTTTTTTTCATATTTTTATCAATGATCAGGAGGAGGGAATTAAGTACATCCTCAGGCAACTTGCAGAGGACACCAAGTTGGGAAGGTGTGTTGACCTCTTGGAGGGTAGGAAAGCCCTACAGAGCAATCTGGGAAGGCTGAATCAATGGGATGAGGCCAATTGGATGAGGTTCAACAAGGTGAATGCCAGGTCTTGCGCTTGGATTATAACAACTCCATGCAGTGCTTCAGACTTGAGGAAGAATGGCTGGAAAATCTGCCTAGCAGCACCTGTGGGTGCTGGTCGATAGCCAGCTGAACATGAGACAGGGACTTGCCCAGGTGGCCAAGAAGGCCAAGGGCATCCTGGATTGTGTCAGAAATAATGTGTCCAGCAAGACTAAGGAAGTGATACTCACCCTGGATTTGGCACAGGTCTTGTGAGTCCTCATTTAGGATCCTACTGAGCACAAAAATTGTTATTGAATGAGTGGTTTTGATTTATCAAAGAATCACCATCTAAGGTATTAGCAAAAACGGTTTTAATAGGAATTTATGAAACGGTGACTTAAGGTTTGATAGCAAGGTTCACTATCAGTTACTATGTGAAAGAAACATAGAAAGGAATGTTGAGTTAGAATTGAGATAGAATCATTTTCAGAGATCAGAGATGTAAAATGAAAATTTAGACCATCCCACTGAGTTACCAGATTCTGAAGAATTCCACTGGCTTTTTAAACTCCTTTTTAGAAAGGAGTCTAGGAGTGGCTAGATCCAGACAGTCCTAGACTTGGTCAACAATTTATGTCTAAGGAATTATATGTGCAGATCTTGGAAGTATGAATAAGAATACCTACATGATTAGTAACATTTCTATTAATTCTGCATGCCATTAGTCACTTACTGAGGGTCAGTTTTAAATAATGGGTCTCTCCACCAGGAGTAAGGAAGGATCTCTTGCTCTTAAGAAAGGTATCTCTGACCTTGAGGCTTCCCTGCCCAAAGGTAGAGTTATCTGGCGTTCACTGCAGAGAGAATTCAAATTGGGTTCATCCAAAGATCTAACACTGGTAAAATGTCTGTGCCTTGACAAGCAACCTCGAGAAACATCCCAGCTCAATGGGAGATCACTGCCACGCAGCCAGGCTGTCTAGTAGTGAGAGCTCTAAAGATTCACTTGAACTGTCGCATTTATGGAAAGGGTTTGTAGCCAAATTCCATGCAATTAGGAAGTTATGAACTTTCTTGGTTCTATGGTAAATGAGTCATGGAAAAAGGATCTGCTATTCATGTGCTATTCCCATGATTAATGTTCCAAGTTTATACATGTCAATACTCACTCTGTCTGCTCCTCTGAGGCTTTCTAGAAGAGTTTTTGGCTGTGGAACAGCTCAAGACTTTACATCTTTTTGAGAACATGAGAAGCTGCTAGTTTTGTTAAAGTGTCAAATGCGACTATCCCATGAGGTGGCACATCAAACCCTGTGTTCAACTTCGGGCCCCTCACTACAAGAAAGACATTGAGATGTTGGAGTGTGTCTCGAGAAAAGCAATGAAGCTGCCCTTCATGGTGAAGGGTCTAGAACACGAGTCATACAGGGAGCGGCTGAGGGAGCTGGGGTTGCTTAGCCTGACAAAAAGGAGGCTCAGGGTGGACCTTGTTACTCTCTACAGCAACCTGAAAGGAGTTTATACCAAAGTAGTTATTTGTCTTCTTCCAAGTAACAAATAGGACAAGTGGAAATGCTCTCAAGTTGTACCAGTGGATGTTTAGATTGGATATTAGGAAGGATTTCTTCCCTTGTTAGTGGTGGACTTGTCTGTATTAGGTTAGCATTTGGAATTGATGATCTTAAAGGTCTTTTCCAGCCTTACAGATTTTATGATTCATGAGCTATTGGTTATGTATGAGCTAGATCCTCATAAGTATTTAGGTTCCTAAAGTCAGTGAAACATTTCTTTGCCTTTGATTCATAAAAGTGCTGAATACTAAAGTACAACTTAGATTAAATACAAGAGTCTATATTTGGGAAAATCTGTCAAAATTATACAAGTTTCTGAAAAGACAAAGTAGCCATTCTGGGAAAGGTTTCTGTATTAGTGATACTTTTACACAGCCATAAGATTATGTGTAGTGAGCAGACAGTCTGGTTATCTAGGCCCCCACTTAAGTGCCATAAGGCTTAGTATTGCAACACCTAAAATGGAGTAATTGCTCACTTAAGATTTTAAGATCTTAACAGCTGAGATACTTGAATTCTTGGATAATATTAGGGGACATCAAAAAGCAGAAACTTGTCTAGCCTTTATGGGTTTAAAACCTCTCTTAAAATGGCATATAGAAAATCCCAGTCAAGCTGTGAGTTAAAAATGGCATTTTGTTATTAGGTGCTGACACCAACATTTTTACTTACAACTAGGTAAATATTACCTGATTTTTGCATAATAACTTGGAACACTCAGCAAAAAGTCCCAGGTGAAGAAGAGTCCTAAAAGCTAGCAAAACTCTATACTTGCAGAGACTTAAACCTCTAAATATCACATTTTATCAGTCATAAAGCCATGGAGCATTGAAGATGAATGGATATCCTGCCTGTTGAAGGCGAGTCTTTGAGAATGCAGAATTTCTGACTCCAAGAATGAGTAATTCAAGATCTTTTCTCTGCTCTTGCTGTTGAGCTACCTGCCTAGAAGGTACTAAGTAAAAGAAAAGAGTTGCTTGAGCTTTTCTCCCAGAAGTCTTTATGTGTTTTACAAGAGACAAATATTGAATATTAATCTTTTAATTAAAAGTAATTTTTTTTCTTATGGCATAACTTAGGTTTTCCATTCCATCTTTCCTAGGTACACACAGTCAGAACTTTGCAGATAATGAAGACAGACAAGAAAAGTAAATGCTCCTTTATGTTTGCTAACTTCTGTGTGTATTACAAAACATGTCCTGAATCTTGGTGCCAACATCTTCAACATCACTGGAAAACCCTAATGTCATCTGGGGTGTGTACTATGTTATTTGACTCTGAAATGAAGCTACAGGAAGCTGGTATACACCCAAAGTGTCTCCCCAGTATGAAGTCAGAGTTCAGTAAGGAAATGTACTTGGTTGCAGCATGCCTGGATTGTCTACAAGAGATAGCCTATGTTAAATGGAAAATTGAAACAGGGAAAATTTGGCCTAGGGGTGTAAGAAAAATTAATTAAAACTCCATCTTAACTACTGATTCAAGATTTGATGGAATTATCATGGAATTATCATAGAATTATAGAATGGCCTGGGAGGCCTTTAAAGATCATCTTATTCCAACCACCCTGCCATGGGTAGGAACAGCTTCCACTAGGCCAGAATCCTCCGAGCCCCATCCAACCTGAACTGAAACACTTGCGGATGCCTCAGGGATGGGGCATCCACAACTTCTCTGATAAGCCTGTGTCTGCCTCCTCACCCCCACAGAGAAAAGCTTTCTCCTAATATCTGATCTAATCTACTCTCTGTTTGAAGCCATTGCCCCTTGTCCTTTCACTACATGCCCTTGTAAATATTCTCTCTTCATCTTTCCTCTAGGCTCCCTTCAGGGACTGGAAGGCCACAATTAGGTGACCCCACAGCCTTCTCTTTACCAGGCTGAAATAAAAACAATTCTCTGAGCCTTTCATTGTAGGAGAGATGTTTCATTGGTCTAATCAACTTGGAGGCCCTCCTCTGGACTTCCTCCAACAGGTCCATGTCCTTCATTGCTGTATCCCAGAGCTGGATGCAGCACTGCAGGGGGGCAGAATCCCCTCCTTGCCCTGCTGGCCACGCTGCTTTTGATGCAGCCCAGAATATCTTTGGCTTTCTGGGCTGCAAGTGTACATTGCTGGGTAATGTCCAGCCCCTCATCCACCTCAAGTCCTTGACAGAGCTGGTTGCAATCTGTCCATGCCCAGCCTGTGTTGATACTGTGTATTGCCCTGAACCAGGTACAGAACCTTGCACTTGGCCTCGTTGAATCACGAGATTCCTATGGGCCCACTTTTCAGGCCTGTCCAGCTCCCTCTGGATGGGATCCTGTCCTTCAGGTTTGGCAACTGAATCACTCACCTGGGTGTCATCTGCAAATTTGCCGAGGATGTGCTCAGTTCCTCTGTCTATGAGGGCGTTAAATAACACCAGTACCTCTGCAGAGCCCTGAGGGGTCTGATCTCCTCTGGGACTCTGAGCTGTTGGCCACTACCCTCTGGGTGTGATTGTCCTATCACTTATGGATCTCAACAGTTCACTCCACGAATCCATCTCCAATATAGAGAGAAAGATTTTGTGAGGAATGTGCCAAAGACATGCCAGAAGTCCAGACAGATGATGTGTGTAACCCTTCCCTTGTCCACTGATAATATCCTGATATGTATTGGTTGCTCATGGAACCAGCTTGAAGGCTTGGTGTTAATTTATAAATGCATTAAATACAAATACTGATGTATTTGTATTTAATACATTAATAAATGGCTTAGAGTTTTAATTGATTAATGATGGAAAATATTTAAAAAGTTAAAAACTACTCCATAACCACCAAGATACCTGAAAGATACATGGCTGTTTGAAGGATAGGACACTGATGACACATGTTTCAAAAACTCAGTATTCATTGCTGCAGTGTTCATTTTCACATGACATAACATAGCAGAAGAAAAACCATCTGAAGAAGGCAAATGAGATTTCTTTTATGTTTAGAAAACTTCTGCTGGAAGAGAGATCAAAAATATTAAGTCAATTTAGTTTATAGAAGAGATGAATAAAAGGTGGAAGGCTAGAGTTGTATATAATAATAATCATAATCATCATCATCATCTAGTGAATGACATCCCATTAGTTCATACTCTTGTCTCCCTTTTACATAACTTAAGAACTGGTTAATACCTACAGAAATGAACACCACTAGAATGATTTTGCTGGAGTTTTTAAAATATTCCTGGTGCATGCTAAGCTATCAATTTCATGTTTCCTATTGGTTTCAATATTTTCTCCTGACAGGAAAATTTGGATTTAAATAAAAATACTTCTTAATTTTAATTAACTTTTTATGACCAACAAGCATCTGCAATGAAACTTTAAACTTTACATTTTGTGAACAACAAATATTCAAAGCTTTTATTTGTAAGAAAAAGTTAATGTCATTATATTCTTAAATAGATGAAGCAATGGCAAAGAAAACTGCAAAGCAAATATGAAATTTAATAATAGCTCTCCAACAGCTTGCCCTCAGATTGTTAGGAATTCATTAAACAATGGTTGAGCAGAACAGACAATTAAATTATTCTCATATGAAGTATCTATCCATATTATGAATATTGCATATGACAGTACACATTTCTGAAGGGAAGTAGTGCACAAATTTCATTTGAAAGAATCAGCAAGAGGTTTGATTTCAGCCTCCAGATATATCCTTCTCTCTTTCACAGACAAAATAATATTAGTATTAATACTGGTAATAATAGCAACAATAATTAGGATGCTGATGTATAAACAGAGTTAATATACATAATCATAATAACATAATGTAACCTTCTGCAGAACAAGAAACTGTAGGTGGAAGTTTATGCCAGTGACCTGACTGATATCTCAGATACATATTATCTGTACACTTATAAAAAGGGTAAAGGAGGGACTGGTAAAATGTTTAGGCAGCATTAAAAAGAAGTGAGTGAGAGTGAGCCAAAACAAACATGAGTAGAATTTACAGTGCTGTATATCATGATTTGATGTGTAATGAACATAAAATGGTATGAGAAGTCTGTCTCATGCTGGCATTCGATCTTGCTGAAGTGTTTCACTAATTTTGAACTTGACTTGCAACTGATTACACTAATGGAAAAAGAATCTAATAAAATAAAATTTCTGCTTTATTGGACTTCTAAATGTATAGACCAAGTATTTAGATGGCATCAACTAAGCCATTGAAAGTCACTGTTAAATATTAAACAGTTTATCTAAAATTTGTTCTTAGAGTATTTTGGAAAATACTTTGGAAAATAACACTTTATGTTGTGTTTAAAGTGAAAAATAAAACCTATTACATCAGTTGAACATTATAATTTTGTAACAATTAAATTATTGATCTACAGCTAAGATCAAGATGACCTAAAGTAATATAAATTCTGTATTCATTAATACATTCAAAACATATTTGAGGTAATATGTACCTAAATCAATGCTTTCAGAGGAAAGGCTATGTGCAAACCTCTATAGTTGTATCTCTTGTGCAGATTTGTTCCTATTGTATCCAGATAAAGCAAGCTGATGAACACAGAACAAACTGGTAACCTGAACTCTGAAGTTTGGCTTTTCAGGTTCTAATTCAAAACAGAAATGGTGCAACCATCTGACAACTTGATGGAATTAATTATTCATAAATTATTAATTATTCATAAAAATGTTTTTATCTCTTAAAAGTCCAGAGATTGGATCCAGCCTATGGAATCTAGTACTCCATGACATTGGGTTTATTTCATAGGAAACAAGAGAAGTAATCAGGACAGTGACTGAAGACCCATACATGTATGTTTCCTAACATGGTGTACACTTCAAGAACAACCTCAGTAGCTTCCTTTGATGTCTCCTTCTATTTCTCTGCCACTCTTGTACCCTTATGGCAGTGCTCTGGATATTCAGCTGTGTGAAGCCACATTAAAATGTCTTAGCATGTTTTCCCAACAGCCCTCATGGCATCACAATCTGACTGAAATTCTAAGGAGTGACAGATTGGCAACCTTCAATTTAGATGTTGAGATCCAGATTAGTTTCAAGACTTCAATGGCTTTCCTATTTCTTTTATAAATCTAAAACTCACTAGGCTATCTCTTGTTTTAGTATGAATTACGTTATTTCCCCTATCCTTGACAAATGCAATATTGTCCCATTTATACTCATTTCTAATGATTATTTTCCTAGCTTGTCACTTGATCATGCCATGACCCTAACATACCATTTCTGGTGCCTCCCTGCTTGGCTGAGTTAAACTAGTTTCCCACACTTCCCTTATTTCATGATTTTTTTTTTTTTGCATTGCTCTACTTTGTGTATTGCCTTTTATTTAATATCAGTAAAGGCATTAAGACTTGGTTTATCTGTTGGTATATTCTGTCCACCTCCATTACATGCTTATTATATTTTCAGAAAAAGCACCTTAACAAATAGTTTCACCTTCAGGTTTCAGGGGAACGGCAGTGTATGAATAAAGTGCACCAGTAACACCAAAAACACCTTTGGCTTTTTTAGACTGTGTTTTAAAAAGTTTAACTGTTCTAAAATGATTTTTATCTAGGCAGACTTCATTTAAAGCAGAATGATGATGTGCTTGTTCTGCTAATTGAGGTAAGTTGGCATCAGGTGCAGAGATATTCATGCCAGCTGCTCAAATGTTTTCTGTACTGGTGATACATTCTCATTAAAGACAGAGAGAAAAAAACCCAAAACAACCTGTCTGTGCTCACCAGAGCTAGAACGCACTGAGTAGTTGCAAGGCAGGTTGATGTTTTTAACCTGGTTCAAGCAACCAAGAAATCCTGCCACCACTGTGTCTGGATGTAGGCTGAGTGATGGAAATAAGGTATGCCTTGTGCTCTCCTGTCCTTTCTTTGCATAGTGTCAGAGAGGAGGGAATGTGATTCTGTCTTCTGTTCAGGCATAGATGTGCTGAGGGTGGAGGAGGAAAAGAGGTGAAAAGAATCTCAGGCCTGTGGATTCCTATTGCTTGGTGTGAAGCTCGTGCTCATCTCCTGTGTGAGACAGCTGCCAGTGTGCAGTCTAACAGTCTGGTTGAACTCGAAGAAAACTTTCCTTCTTTTCAGTTCCAGCATCTGGTCTTAAATACTGGATTACAAATTTCTTGTTTATGTATCAGAACAGGAAAACAATTGAGAGGAAAAACCCTTCTTCAGGACAATGAATCAAGAGGCAAGGTACACAACTTATTCTTGACAGAAGTCAAAGGAAGAAACATCTTAACTCTTACAGCTCTAGGACAAAAATCAGGCATTCACAACCACACTCAATTTGGACTCCTGTTCTGAATTTTCACCAGTAGTCAAGGCAGTCTGGATATCTAAGGAATCTAGTTTTCCCAGTATAAGAAGGTCTAAATTAATCATCAGATCTGCACATGCTTCTGAAAATGCTGGAGTGTGTCCCTGGGAAGAATCTCAGGGAAAAATATCTCAAGGTCTTTGACACAAAGGATTTTCTCAAAATGGTTTAGAGAAACCTGGCATTATTAGAAAAAGAAAAAGCAGGGGAAAAAAATAGTGAAAGTGATTCCAATAACCAAATCTTGAGAAAAGTTATTAGTGTTGTTTTAACACAAAAACAGAAGGATTAAGTGGGTTCTCATTTACATAAAGATATAAAAATATATTCTACTGTAAAGTGTGAATAAAAGAATAATCTTCAAGAAGTGTGAATCCTTCAGCCTCATTGAGGAAAGTTTCAGTTGGTGTACTATATCCAATTTTGGGCTACTCTTCAATGAAATGTTGTTTTCCCTGCACTCTTTTGACATGAATATCTAGAACTGTTGAAATCAGCTGCTTTTTAATGGACTGTGATATTTCATGTTGTTTAGCTTAGAGATAAAGAAGGTTAGAGTTGACATAAGAGAGGTAAGACGTACTAGAAACATTAATTACTTTCCAGTTAGTAGAAAATAGAAGGAAGGAAGTGATCAGGTTAATGTAGTACTATAACTCCCAAAATCCCAAAATGCTGAAAGCAAGATATTTAGTGGAAGCAATAGGACACTAGTTAAAAACTTAAGAGAGGGAACATTTTTGCATGGTGGGCAGTAAATTCCTGGAACATTCTCCTACAGGAGAATTTGGTGGCACTCAGAATCAGCCAGTAAAAGGAGGGATTGAACAAATTCCCAGATAGCAGATCCATAAAGGGGTGCTAAAAAGAGTAGGGAAGGGATTTTCTCTCTTGAGTCCCAAGTACAATATTTGTAGATATAAGAGAAGTACAACAGGGATGGGCTGCAGAAAATGGGCAGGCTTACATACTCTTTGAATTGCTTCTCTTAGTGCTATTGTCTGAGACAGAGTACTGGACTAGAGGTACTATTAGTCTGATCCAATAGAAAATTTATTACATTTTTAAGATAGGTCTGCATTTTATCCATAAGAGGACTTAAAGAAAATTAATCCTTCTTCTCTCTCTCACCTGAAAAAATATTTTCATGGTGACAGGATATCTTCTAACAATTTGGATTATGAAGTGTTCAGATATTCTTTCTGGATATACAAGAAAAGACAACAATATTACTAGTTCAAATTTAATTTCTTTAAACAGTTGTATTCTGATGGATTTTAATTTTCCGGATTAGGACAAATCAGACCAGGGAACCTGTTATTCTTCTTTCAATGTTATTTAAGGCTAGGCAAGCCTTGGAGGGCATTAATCTTCTGTGAGTCCAGAGGGAAGAGAACACATTTTCCAGGCTACTGGTGGAATTCATCTCTCTGCAGAGGAGATTTTTCATTGCCTACTCACTGAACAGCCTAACAAGGAATGGAGTGGACTGCAAAGCTATCAATGAATTCTGGAAGTGTGCCTTGCCCAGAAATCACATTTGAGCATCTTATGATCCTTCTGCACAAAAACAAATAGAAAATCCTACACTAGAGACTTTGATCAAAAGTAAAGTGGGTTTATACAAAGATATATAGGTCTGCAAACCGATCCCTCCCTTATTTTCAGTCTCCATGCTGGACTATCCCTCTTAGCTGATATATGAAAGACACTTTTCCAACTGCTGCAGCCCTTGGGATAGAAAATCTTTAGTAATTTGTCCAACATTTTAATGTTAATAAAAATCTAGTGCATTCAACTAATGTAACAGAACTGTGAAAGAAAAAGCATGTACTGCTGTTGCTAATGAAAAAGACTACTAGCTTCCTACATAGAGGGCATATATTTAATCTCTTTCTGACTGCAGTTTCTGAAATTGCTCTTGCCATTCTTAATTTTATAGTATGCAATGCCTGTGCTCAGATTCAAGATGGAACAAGTTAACAGACTTCGACTAGTGTGCATAGTTCTTTTGAGTGAAAATAACTCATTATTTGAGCTGTGTAATGCTACTGATTTATGATGCCAGTATTATGTGGTGGTGTATGTCACCTTTGCTGTGGTTGCCACATGTCACAGCTATAAAGGCAGGAATCTCTTGTTGCTAACCAAGCTGAAGTAGAAGATGGGGGAGGAATTAATCGTGGTGCAAAGGGTCCTGGAACAGATATTGTAATGGATGTACCCTTAAATTTTTTGTAACCCATGGTTTAAATTGCATGCTATAGGAAATGCTGTAGCAGGAACCACTGGGACAGGAAGGATGAGACTCACAAACAGCAGTGGAAGAGGGGCAGTGGCCTGTCCTGAGCTAGTTTTGGAGCCCAAAAATGTCACACAACACACAGAAATCTGCCTGGAGTGGCCACCATAACAGATGGAGACCAAATTCATGGACTAAACAAACTCACTGGACATTTGTATGACTATTGTATTTTATATTCATTTCACAGGAGTGGTCCATAAAATGTGGGAATGACAAATGTGTATGTGTATGTAAAAGGATGAAATTGGAGGCAGTGGTTCTTAGGGATCTGTTTCATATATATAGTGTGAAAGTAAACTCGATATAAATGATGTGGGAAAAGGGGTGAATATTGCACTGGTTTTGGCTAAGATAGAGTTTAATTTATTCATATTAACATGTATTTCTTCATATTAGCTTGTGTTTTGGATCTGTGATAAAAATTGTTGATGAAACAGAGATGTTTCAATTATTTCTGAGCAGTGTTGACACAGAGTCAAGGCCTTCTCTGCCTCTCACACCACCCCACTAGTGAGTAGACTGAGAGTGCATAAGTTGTTAGGGGACACAGCCAGGACATTTGCCCCCAGCTGACCAAAGGGATATGCCAGACACTGTGATATCACAGTCAGCAGTAAAATTTGGGGGTGGAGAGGGGTTGGCTGTAGCAGACATTGCCAAGAGACTGGCTGAGTGTTGATGCTGAGGACCTGCGTTCTCTTACATAACATTTTGTCTCTGTTCCCCTTTATTGGTTTGGTTTTGTTTTGCTTTCTTTGGTTTTGTTTTGCTTTCTTTGGTTTTGTTTTCTTTGGTTTGAGGGTTGTTTTTTAGTTATTAAACTGTCTTTATCTCAACCCATGACTTGGCTTTTATCCTTCTGATTCTCCCGTCTATCCGACCAGGGGAGAGTGAGATTGAGCCTGTGTGGTGCTTAGTTACCTGTTGGGGTTAAACTGTGTCAACTAAACATACAGAATGCAGTTCATTTAGAGACTTGACTGACCTAAGCACTACAGATTATGAAACCTTTATTATCTCAGATTGTATTGCTTTTCCACAGAGGTGTCTGTCATTTACGTTACAACTCCTTACATTGCTAAATCAACCTAGAATACATGCTAATACACGCCACAGAGCTCCCAGTGAGGGTGATCAAAGTAACCTTACTGTGAGGAAGAATTAACCTCACACAAGTTTCATTGCCAAGGAAACAGTAGGCCCCATCAAATGCATAGGACTGTGCACTTTATTCCCTGTGAAGCTGTTTTAAATAAAACCTGCAAACTCCTCCTGAGATTAATGTCTGATGTCCTGATGTCCAAGGAGAAACTCTTTCCAGATAAATAATTAAGTATATGAATTTAAAGCATATGAGCCTCCAATTGTCTTTGTTTTCCTTCTTAAAGACAAAAGTAGTTTTGAATTTTGATATATTTGCAAATAAAAAAATAGGCAATGCCATTCCCACTTTGTAATCCCATGAACACCAAATTATTAATTTCTTTGGAATAGCTGTTTTGCATATTGCTAGGTGCAACTGGAGCTTGGAAACAGGTACTAAAAGTGTACAGAATAATGTCTGTACTCTCTTGAGGATATCCATCACAGCTTATCAGAAGGCAGTAGGACAGAAAATCCCTTTATTGGAAATATATTTATTTATAAAAAATGTTCATGATATGAGAGCAAAGTCTAAATATTTCAAAGAATTTATATGAAACATTTACAGAAAAGTAAAACTTTGTCAAGGAAAAAACAGAATCTTGTGGGATCAAGCAGATAAGAGCAGAGTTTACTTCTTGAGAACCCACACCCCTGCAAACAGCAATATTATGCAGGATTCTACATTTGAGTGTATCACCTGCAGCTCTTTTCTTCTTGTCTAATTCAGTGGCATTGTTATGTGTTCTAGTTAATTTCTAGATGCCACTCTGAATATGGTGAGCTTCTGCAGGTCCTGTATCATATCTGTCAGCTCTTTGCAGATTTTTTGAATATGCTATTTCATATGGCACTGTGTGCCTTTGTTTAGGTAAGTGAATTTCACTTAGAAAGCTACTAAAAATGTTTCAAATCTAGTGCTCTGCCATAAACCTCATTTCAGTTTCTGCTGCAATTTCAGAAGCCCTAGAGTATCAAAGACATCTGCACAGGTCTGACAGATATGACACAGAAGCTATTGGAGATTCATACCCCTCTGAAGTACCCTTAGAGGTAGACAGGTTATTTGAAATTGTATAGACATCTGTGTTTAAGCAGTAGAATAAACCCTCTAAATCTAGATGTCTTAATCTCATATTGGATTTCATCCAAATAGCCTATGTTTCGAAATTTAATTAAGTAAACTGATTTGCAAAAGTTACTGAGACACCAACATCACTTACTGAAGTCAGAGTTGTATTCAGGGGAGGGGGAGAAAGACATGATAGGTGACTAGACCTGTGAAGAGAAAAAAAAAAGAAGGATGGCTATCCAGTTTTCTCTCTGCTGCTAATGAATGAATAAAACAAACAAACAAACAAACAAACAGATGTATCTTAAAATGCAATAGGGAGTAGAATTCTTAGATTGCACGAATATTCACATTTGTAGATTATTCTGGTATACCCATGTTTGCATCTCTTAACCTACTTACATATCTTCAGGCAATCAAATGCAGCAGGCAGGATCACACACACAAGTGAATTTCAAAGTCACGAGCATTTTCACAAGCTGATTGGCACACAGAAGGATTTCTTACGGAATTGCTTCCGTGCTCATTCAAACACGAACAATCATGTGCAATTTTATCTGACCTGTGCTAGGGAATGAATTTTAAATGTGAATACTGATCTATGCAGTAAAAGATTCTATCTAAAAATAATAATCCTAACAACAGAAATCAAATCCCATTCAAATATTGCCAGACCGCTCACAGATACTGCATGCAGAAAGCAGGCTGAATTGAATTTATGGATTTGTTTCAAAATAGACACTCTTCTGTGTTAGTAAAACATGGAGCTAAGAAGTACTGTGCAGTGAGTGTAGTTCTTTGGTGTACATAAAGAGTCCACTGGCAGAGCAGTAATGTACAAAGTCTATAGTTGCAAAAGCTATGTCTGTTGATGCACAGTAACAGCTTATGCTGCATGTCACACAAAACCAGTACCCTTTCTGTACTCTACAGACATCCTTAACTCGCCTTGTGACATCTGTCCAGCTTTATTTAGCTCTGGGTGCTGGAATGGGTCACTTGGCATTACTTTTTTCCCTTGCTGAGGCTGTGCAGTGGCACAAAGCTCTGGTCAGCCTTGCAGCATCATCCTCCTCTTTCATGTTCAGTCTTTACCTATGTGTTGTGATTTGGTGGCTTTCTCACCCAACTTTGTGCTGGGAAGAGCTGGCAGCACTGAGGGTAGTGATGGAGAAGGCTATTTCTGCAGCCAGATAGAGAAGCCTGTGGAGCTCCAATTCACACATACTTACACAAGAGAAGCAACTCTTAGGAGCAGGAGACATGAATGATATGGTCTTTTAGGAGACATGGTGACAGGTGCTTGGGGAGACATGGATAGCATCTGTTGGAGGAGTCTGAAAAGGAGAGAGTCTTAGAAAGATACATAAAAGATAGGTTCTTGGACAAACAGGAGAGAGGCTTTGGGGAAAAAAACCACAACAAAACATAGGCAGGATTTTGGGGCAGACACTTGGGGACCCACTTGGGAAGACACTTTTGGGAAGACACTTTCGGCAAGCAACACAGTAAGTGTTCCGAAGGATGCTCTTGGACACATACAGGTGGCGTGGCTCCAGGGGTAGAAATGGCTTCAGAAAAATTGCATGAATATATGAGAGACTAAAGGAATCTCCCTCAGGATTCTCTCTTCAAAGAGGTGGGAGCACCAAAGTGGCTTCCAGGGGTCCTCATGGTTACTCATTTTAGGATTGTGCATTGCACAGCTGGGACTGCAGGGCTGACCTACCCAGCTTTCCTCACAGACATTGCCCCTCTACCTGTTTGCAAGGCAGGGAGATTATGTGATACTTAAAATGATTTGAATATCTGTTAATAAACAGTTTTGATATCCAAATCCATTTAATTTCCATGTTAGCAATTTTGTTATAGTAATAACTGTTGAGCACTTGTAATAAGTCTACAAGGGTTTAAGCTCATATTAGCTGGCATTAATGCTCACCAACAGTTATGGAACCTGTATAATTATTTCTTTTTTATTTACAAAACATGACCTGGCAGTTATAATTACAGATCAGTTCTCCTAACCAAACTATTTAGAGGCTATTAAACTACAGTTTTTATTTTCTTACTAAGATTTTATTATTACATGCTACATATTCTGGGAACAGTCACACTTAACCTTGTTTAATTACACCTCACGGTTACAAGGTTAAAAAAGGAGGTTAAAGGGTATTTTTGGTTGTATGTGATCTTTTAACCAAAAACCTACCTAAGACAGTCTCGGGTTTTCAGATGACCTTTATCTTGTTTTTGTATCCCTTTACTTCTCATCATTATTGCTTCTTGTCTTCAGCCTTCAGATTATAAAGTGCTTTGATTGCATGATCATAAATCTACTTCTCCCCACCCCTCTCTGGTATTACTTCTGTTACTTACTAAATTCTTTTTTAAATTAATTCTTCTTTTTTTTCAATATCCCAAACAAATAAGAAAGCCCTCTCCTTCTTTTGAATGTCTACACTTTTGTTTATAAGCATGCCTTGGAAGATGATTTCTTCACCACAGAATGATAAGAGAAATCTGTTGTATTTTCAAGATCATCTGCAAACCTGGTTCAAATGTACTAAATGAGTTCCTTATCTTGTTATATCATGTTAGTGGAATTTAATGTGACTTCTATCTTTTCATCTTCCTGTCATGATTTTTCAAGTGTGAATTAATTATTTTACACAACAAAATTTGATTATGCTATTTTCTAAGTTCATTGACAGGAACAAAAGAGTGAAAAAAAAAAAGGTGGATTTTAAGGGGATTGCTCCACATACAAGCTTTGCAAAGCATCCAGTTCAGCACCAATGTACCATTTCAACAAATGTATTGTGAGATTCATTCAAAGAATGAGTTATAGTGCCTGAGGCATTATTTAATGCCATATTTATGTATCTATATTTATGAGCCATCTCATTCTGTGGGATTATCCTAAAGCAAATGTATATATTTACTTATATATATTTATGAATACCTTCAAATGTCTATCTTTTCCATCAAACTTGGGCAATAAAAGGAACAAGAAGCAATGTGGAGAGTATACACTCACTTGAGTTCCAGCCTGCCATGACACCAAATGGAGCAGGAGCAATCCTTAAACAAAAAAAAGAAGATGGTATTTCAAGTCCCACATCTTGCAGAATACCATTATGATTAATGCTTTTTACTTAGTAGTGGAAGGACATGATTCTAGATCTGATTCTAACTCTATGTCCTATGTGGGAAATTTTTAGAGTAGGTATTGTGTTTTCCTTTTTGAAATATTATGCAATGAGGAAGACACAATTGTATGGTACCAGTTGGAGAGCACAGATCATGGAGACTGCACAAGAGCAGGAAGAAAGAGACTTTTGCCTCACCAGATGATAAAGATTTCAACTAGCTGATCTTCCCTAGGGTAGGTTGGTCTATGAATTGTATTTGATCATTTGGATAAACTGCAGTTTTCTCCAGTGTAGTTTCTTTGGAGGTAAGTGATCACCAAGACAGAACACAGATATTGAGTGTGGAGTGAAAGAAAGAAAAGGCATAAGAAAAAAAAGTAAGCAATGCCTTCAAAATAAAGCATGTTACAAAAAAAGAATTACCATTATTACGCACAATGGATAAGTAATGCACAGGTATAACCTCAAATCATTACAGCTTCTAACACAGGGTTGATTAAGAGCTTATATATTTCTTACTTCTCAATTTGAAGGTTTAATTATAAGACTGCAATGACACTAAAATCAGTCATTGATCACTGTGGCTATTTCATGTCCATTAGGACTTGTCTTTCCTCTTGATCATTCAGTATATTTCCATCCATCATTATTTGATTAATGAAAAAATGCCATTTTCTTTTAGCTAACAATGTCAGTTTGTCTCAAAGAGGTTTAACTTATGAAAAGCAAAATCAGCCCTTATCAAATACCGGAACACCATAAAGTATCATTGTGCTGAAAAAAGACTCATAAGGAAAGATACTGAACAGAGTCAGCTTAACAATACTTGTGAAGAACATCATATATTTCTAGTTAGAGTGATATACATTTTAATTTAAGAGAACTGAAGTTTATATATGTAATTAAGTATTGCTTCTGACAAAAATATTATTACTATTACAAATTACTAGCTAATAGCTTCAGGATGAAGTCATTGACAGTTTATGATATCTGTGACATATTTTCATGACTTCTGTAACTGCTGCTCCCGAGGAGTTTGTTACCATTATAAATCTTAAAAGCAAGACTTACTTTTCAACTCTGCTTTCCCTTTACAGCTAAATATTATGCAAAGGAGTGGACACAGCTCAGCAGGGTCACTTAATTTTATAGAGCTGCTTGGAGAGAAGGAGTATTTTAATCTGTTAGGGTATGATATACTGTTATGCTTTACCACACACTAAAGTAAAAATGACATGAAAGTGGAACTAAAGCAGCGTTAGGATAGGCAATAGAAGTGGGGAAACCAGATTCTTCCAAAAGGTTGTATATGTCTGAGTATCTGGAACTAGAAATTGCTGTTCATGTCTGTGCACCCCTGGTTTTATGAATTTGGAACAAATTAGGACATCCTCGTTGGCATCTCCATTTTCTCATTAGCTGCTTACAAAGAGTTGTCTAAGGTGATGGATGTATTTTCACTGTTGCTCGTTTTATAGTTTTTTACACAAAGATAAAAGAACATAAACATAAAACTATATTTTGGAAACAAGGTGTTATTAGTGACAGAAATGCAACATCTAATCATCTATTTACATGTGAAATGATTTTGTGCTTCTTTGGCAGTCTTGAGGCACAGCCACTGACTTTTGGTAATACAGCTGGACATATCAGACTGTTGCAGAATACTTCTGAAGGTGACTCTAACTGGTGGCTTAAGTAATGAACTATAAAAAGTAACTAAGTTTAGTTATCTTTTAACTGCAAGTATAAAATATTGGGTTTTTAATAATAACATTTTGTCATCTATCGTTCGCTTCTAGGTGATGGACAGACATAACGGATTAACACCCAGTTTAGTCATACTTATGCTGTAAATCACATGAGCAATAGAAAAGTAATTTGCAACATAGTGTGGTAGTTTATCAAAATATATTTAAAAACCATAATACCATAAATTGTCTAATGATGGTCAAATAATCTTCATGGAATCAAAGAATCATGTAACGGTTAGGCTGGAAAGGACCGCTAGATACTATCTAGCATGTGTGGGCCTTTACCATTTCAATAAAATATGCTGTAGTTTCAATAACTTTCAGTAAAATATATGGCAGACTATACCCTCAAAGCAAACTTAAACCACTCAAGTCCTATTTCTTAGATTTCACCTTCTTCACCTGTAAGTAGACAAGAAGAAATGCACATTTTCACCTCCTGATTTTGTCTGAGATGAAAAACTGGACTGTTAAAAGATTACAGAATCCTAGATATATTGAAAAACCTTTTCACACTAATCTTCAAAACTGGGTCTAGGGAGATACAATGGAACTAAGATACAATATGTATAATGGAATAATTTAAATTTCCTTGATTTCGTATTTTTGATTTTCATTAATAAACATTTTTGTCTTGATATGGTAGATCAGGTGATCAAATGGGAAGTTCACATTTTTTCATCTTTCTTATCAGATTATTATTACTCTTGAATTTTGCATTGGTTCAGGTGTTTTTTGTTATTTTGCTCTTTTGTTTTTACCGACCTTTTGAAAGACAATTACTTTATCACTGACTAAGCATATCTGTCTCATTTACATACCAAGCTGACTCAGTAAAACACCTCCTACTGATTTCAGCAACAAAGGTTCAGAACTTTGGAGCTAAAGTTCATTTCATCTAAATTTAGTTGCTGAAAATGTTTACTTTAGGACTTCAAATCCAGGTGTTTAAGAAATCATTGCCAAAGCTCAAACTGGTCAAAATCACCTTCCTTTCTAGCTAATGGAGAGAACAAGGCATTCCAAGAGAGTGATTTACTTCATCACAAAACACTTGCCTGACACTGATGAAGAAAAATCACTCTCCCACTTGGTCTGAATCTGGATAGGACAGGGGGAGCACCAGTGAGTAGAGATCCTCCAGTGGATAGGTCACAACTCTGACAGGCTTAATCATACTCTAGGCTTTTTTTTTTTTTCCCTCTCTTTCTGTCTTATTGGCTAGAGAAAGAGCCCCAAACACTTATACTCCTAGCACAAGTGCTTCAGCCTTCCACTAGATGTTCTGAGAATTTCCATTTCACATATTCAAGTTATTATTTACATACTATTGCCTGAATCTTTCCATGTAGTTTTGTGTGTTTATTTTTTTCCCACTGTCTGACTTCTGTTCTACTATTTCTGGTGTGTGGGTGGAATTGACATTTTTTTTTTTTCCACAGAAAGTTCAGCACAGGCTGTGCATGTTGTGGCTCATTTAATGAAAACAGTTATAGGCTAATAAAACAAAAAAGTAAACAAATAAACTCTAATACAACAATGCGTAAATTTTCAGAAAAAAATTCTAGTGATTTGTGTCTAATGTAGGCATTGGAAGCTTGACCTACTATTTTTCAAAGGGTTCTTATTTTCCACATGACTTTTTGAAAATTTTACTCTTTTCCTCTACTTCCCGAACCAAATACATTCATCTGTTGATGTCCCATTTCTGGAATGGGTTACAAATAAAATTACACTGATTTTTCCACTCTAATTCTTTCTTCAGTACTCTCTCTCAGCCCTAAGTAATGTTCATACACTCAACAGCCTAGGAAATGCAAAGCTAGCTCATATAAAGCTGGCTTGTTTATCTATTTTTGAGCAAGATCATCATAGTCTGCACTTTCCTACATGATGCCTCATTTCATCCCCTCTTTAAATGTCACAGCAAAGAGGGCTACATTCATTATCTGAAAAGAAGTGAAAAGTGTCTCTTTGGGTTGATTTTGCTACGGTTTGAATTACTTCAAACCGTAGCAAAACCACAGAGGTGAGCACATTGGTTATAATCTTTCTGTCTTGCTTCTGCTTCCATCATTTGTTTTTTCTTGTCTTTCTTTTTTGTTTGTTTGTTTGTTTGTGGTCTTCTCTTTGTGCCTTTTTTTTTTTTTTTAATTGGGTTGGTTGGGGGGTTTTTTTTGGTTTTTTTTTGTTTTTTTTTTTTTTTTTCTTTTCCCCCTATTTTTTTTTTTTTGTTTGGGGTTTTTTTTTTTTGCCTTTTTTTTTTTTTTTTAATTTGGTTGGTTGGGTGGTTTTTTTATGGTTTGTTGTTGGTTTGTTTTTTTTTTTCCCTATCTCCATACATTTGTTTATATAAAGTACTCTTTTTCTTTTTCACTCAAGGGCACTGTAGTATCCTGGGGTGTTTAAAGATGTCAAGTAAGTCTGCTAATATTTTTTGAAATTCTATGATCCCTGAGGAAAAATGTAGAAATGTATTCTGGTTTTAGATTAACTAAGATTTCAGTTTTTGCAAAACTGACAGACAAATGGAGTGGAAGTGATATATAAGACAAATATAACTAAACACCAATTTAATGAACTGATGTTTCATTTGCCATCTCCATGGAAGAGGATGATTCCAACAGGAAGAGCCTTAACATATGAAATTTTGCTTTTTCCTAGACAGAAGACAGTAGAGAGAGCTGTTCAAAAAAGAATATAGATTTATACAACACAAATATCCAATCCTTTTCTGATAATGACAGGACTGACCAGGGGATAAAGGGTACTGAGGTGGGGTATGGACTTACATTTTTTTTCATATTTCTTTTCTGCTGCACTGTATCTTACGTTAATATTTGTATTTTGAATAAATGTTATAAAATGCTACCACTGGGAATGGCACAGATGATTCACAGAGAAAGAGTATGAATAACATTATTAACAAATCAGAAATGTCCAATGCTACAGTTCTGGAGTATCTGTCTCTGTTCACAATGGAAAGAATTTAAATGACTCATGTAGATTGGACAGTAGCTTTCAGACAGCTAACTTACTTCAGGAATTTTCCAACATTTAAGTCTATCTAGCATGAGGTTTGAGTAAAAAATAGGTGAAGTAAAACCACACTAAGTCCTTTAAGTCCATTAATTGCTTTTGAATTTTTCAGATGTAATCAGATTATTTTCAAGAAGTTAAAAGCGACTTAACTTTTGGCAGAATTTTCAATCTTTTATCTATAACCCCAAAGTTTATTATGTGCCTGCAAAGCACCTTTCTAGCTTCTCATATCATATTCCTTAACTTCATCTCAAGTAGGTGGATGTTTAAAAATCTTTTAAAACTTATTTCAATTTATGAGTTTCTATGCTCTGTGGCTCTTCCTTAGCCTTGATCATGAGTTTTTTGCTAGCCTCTGTTCACTTGCAATTTTGTATTGCCTGCCTCCATTATCTCTTTGCTTGTGTAAAGCTTTTTGAACTTTCAGTCACTTTTCCCATTAATAACTGTGATATGACACGTTCCCTAAAATGAAACTTTGTATATAAACATTTCGAATAAAAATGAAAAATGGCTCAAGGTTTGAGTAACTGAATATACTGTATAATATCACTAATCTCTCTCTCCCCTTAATGCTAGCTGCAGCTCCACAAGACAACTTCTTCAGCCTGGAAAATTATGTTCTGAGGGAACCAGACATTTCAGTGAGTCTAAATTTAAAGTTAGAAGATTATCACTAAAGCCGATCTATTGGAATTACTTATCTGAGCCAAAGTAATTCAGGTGCAGTGAAACACTTCTAATTTTAAATTTAGGAGCACTGAACAGTGAGGGGGATTCTTTGGCATTACAAAGAACTTAGTTGCTATTGCTTTCTCTTACTCATTCTTTCTGCTTTCCAACTTCATCATAGTAAAGTCCATACTTCCAAATCCAAAGTGTTGACTGTGTTAGGCAAAAATTTTGTCTTGATGAAAACATTAGGAAAAGATATTTACTATTAAATATTACACATCTCTTAAAAATGGATAAATTTTATGTTGTTTCTAAAATGCTGTAATGAATTACACCACAGAATACTATATGTGATGCAAAGATAACTCTTGGGAAAACAGTATAAGAGGGTAATAAACTCATCAAATGGCTAGTAAAGTGAGACTTGTAGGAGGTTTTTTTAAAGGTCAATTTGAAAAGATTGAAGTAAATAGACTCAGACTATTCAGGCACAAGAGAAGCAGGAGAAATGGAAGCAGATTGCTTCAACATGGGCAGATGGAGGGGCCATGCATTTATTTGTTTCATAAATACTTTGGTAAAAGATTGAGACCATTAGTTGTGCTTTCATGGTGTTTGATGATTGAATTCTTCACAAGCTCATGAAGACAACACTCCTAGGAACATGCACATGAAAATATTCCTTGTGAATTCCCTCACAATTGACACTAAGGGACACCATATATTTGTCACCAAACACTAAAGAGTTATTTGCAATTTTGTAGTAAAAACCATGAAAACTCTTCATTAATTCTTTGTAATTGTAATTGTATTGTTTATAATTCTAGGATTAAGGGAAGAAAAAGTAGGGTTTAGGCAATCTTTAAGAGTCTCATTTCTGCATTCCTGTTGAAACACTGCAGAACTGAGGTTTACCATATCAGTGTCTAGCTGCAGCTCCTCCAGCAATGGAGTTCCTAAGGGACAGATGTTGAATGCCAAGATAAAGAGAAGCACAACTCTACTATCATAACCTGGAAATTCTTATTTTCAGCTATTGTAATAGTTTGAGATAACCAAACAAAGCTAAGAGCATGATCATTACCATCAGTCAATTGTGTTGGAACCAGTGACCTTTCTGTATTGTTGCATCTCACAGAACCTCAGTTCAGACTGGCACTTCATTCTCTTCTACAGTATCCTGCATACATTCAAATAGTCTCAATAACATAAGTTCAAGTTTAATTAGGTAAAAATAAAAAGGGTTGATTGTGCAAGTAAGATACTGAATTGGTTGCAAGGCCATAGAATGCACAGATCAGATATGATGATTCTTTAAAAAATTGTATAGTTTTGTACTTTGAGAAGTCTGTCTACTGTCACATTAGGTAGACTCTGGATTCTTCAGGATATTCAGGATTCTTTTCACTTATGAAAAATGAATACTGATCATCAGAAATCTTGACTCTTACATAAGTGAACCCAAGGCTAAGACAAAAAAATACATGCATGTGTTAAAAACACACCAACCCAACCAATCAAAGGAAAAAGAAAAAGAAACAATCCACAGAACAAACCAGAAGAACATTCTGAGGTGTCTTAACTGAATTTGCCCTATCAGGTTTTAGAGAGCAAGCTGCAATGCTTGACCGTGAAGCAAACTTAGCAAACTTGAAGATGCTTACACCTAAAGACACTCTACAAGTCAGTGTAGAATTGAAACAGTCACCTATAAAGATTTTTTCAGATGTACAGTCCTGCTAGAGGATTTTTCTGTCCTTTGAGCTATTATGTAATTTTGAGCAACACATCTTTAATGCAGATACGACAATTAAATTTCAAAACTAAGGCAAGTACATTTGTTCCTCTCCATATTTCTGAAAAGAGTAACTTCATTGCAAATTCCCACATACCAATGTGTTCAAGTCTTAACCTCAGTGATGGACTTAAAAGGCAACACAATTTCAGTCAGCTGGAAACTACATTTTCAAAAGTAAGTTAATAATAGTGATAAACTTACTACAGCTTTACTGAAAGGAAAAAAATGTCATAAAGAGTGATTGAAAATAATATTCTATGTACTGGCTGTTATTTTATGCTAGTATTCTTACTATACAGGGCATGGCTAGCCTCTCTCAACATCCATTCTCTCAGATTTTGTTTCATAATTAATAAATAAAATTAGTAAGCATTTCTCAAGCTCCTTTTAAAAATAAAATGTGGCACAGGCTTGTAATGAGGTTTGACATTCCATGTTTCATTTTAATCCTTTCTCAATGGATATAGGTCCACATGACAAATGAGTGAATATATTTGAAGATGCCTTCAATATCAAAAATAGTCAAGGCCATGAAAGTATTCAATACTTAATGTAGAATCCACACAGTTTTTCATGAATAAAAAAGTGAATAGCTACATTAAGTACATGTAACCTGTCACAAAATGACTTATGCCTTCCCCTGGGTAATTCCTGCTTATGTGCTTTGCTCATTCAGTTCTATAATACATTTTTAATAATAAATAACAAATTCAATAATAAATTTGGATGTCAGGTGCTGAACTCAGGAACCTGTCTTTTTCATTTCTCAGTGTTAATATCTTTGATATCTAGCAGGTAAAACTAGAGAGGAAACGGACAAAAAATGAAAAATATAAGGACTAAAATGGATAGAAAGAAATTAAAAACCACACCAAAGCAACAGGAACAAACAAAAACCCAAACAAAACAAAAAAAGCAAAACCCAACCCAAACCAACCAAATAAACAAAAAACAAACAAAAAAACCCAACAAAAAAAAACCTACCCAGAGAATTAATTTAAGAGAAAGACTGACATAAAAATGTTTGAATCCTGTAAATTTTCCAAGGCATTATACTAAATAAATAAATAAATGGGGCTATTAACCA
The DNA here is from genome assembly GCA_013400435.1 of Pycnonotus jocosus. NCBI lineage: Eukaryota > Metazoa > Chordata > Aves > Passeriformes > Pycnonotidae > Pycnonotus > Pycnonotus jocosus. The sequence continues at coordinate 38,742 of VWYP01008534.1, read as the reverse complement.
GAATCTCTTTTAAAACACTTTAGCACCTCACATAAAGACCTGTTAACTGATAGAAAAATTCAGCAAACAGAGTGATTAGGTTATAAATGGATTGTGGAATATTACAGAATCACAGAATGGTCTGGGTTGGATAGAACCTTAAAAATCACCAAGTTCAAAAACCCCTGCCATGGTCAGGAGCACCTTTCACTAGATCAGGTTGCTCAGAACCCCATCTCATCCGGGCTTAAATACTTCCAAGGATGGGGCAGCCATGACTTTTCTGGACAATCTGTGCCAGTGCCTCAGCACCATCACAGTAAAAATCTTTCTGTTAATATCTATTCTAAACCTATTCTCTTTCAGTTTGAAGCCATTCTCCCTTGTCCTGTCATTACACACCTGAGATTTTACAGTGATTTTGAAAATATAAGCTCCAAGTATAGTACTGGTATGGATTAAAAGCATTCAGTTGGAAGGTAGTGTCAGTGCAGATAAATTATAGAGAGAGTTAGGCAACACTGGGACTTCAGCAGCAATAATAGGATGGCATGCAATACAAAGTTTGAGGTTATGAGCAGACTCCACGATAATTATGGGAAAAGAAATCTTGTCATGTTGGCAGAGAGGAACGGGGAGAGCCATCCAGCAAATGGAATTGTTCATGCCTATATTTATGAGGTAAACAAAGAGGAGGAAGAAGAACAACCATTGAAACTCAAGTACCACATTGGCAGAGTGGCCAACACACCTATCTGGATTTTAATTGCCTTTAGACTGGAAATTATCATTCCTGCCTTTCCAATAGATATTGCATGTGAAGAAAGTCTAAGTTAAGTGAGATAGACCTTGGTCCAGTGATGCATTTGATTATGTGATTTGGGGGTTTATTGTCAAAAATCTTCAGCTATTTACTCAAACAGCTCCTTCTAGATGGTCTCTGACAGAATCACACTTAAAGTTTGTCCTTGGGTCTTCTTTTACAAAACCAACCTCCTCTCTCTTTCTAGCTTTGAAAGAATTGCCCAGGGCTGGTGTACTGAAACACTTAGAATTTTAAAGAAAGTGAATTCCTCTCATCTTTTCTTGTTTCACCTTATTCTTGAATAATTTACATTTGTGAGCCTTGAGACTCTCTCCTTTTCTTTCAAGTGGTGTCATTACAATATTGTCATCTATCGATGCATTGGGCACTCTATGGCTCTCTTCAAACAGAATATGAAATCTGAACTGTAATGAGTCGAAAGGTGTGAAGTGGAGTCTTGGTCTGAGGGTTTTTTTCCCAAAGAAGGCTTTACAAACCCCCTTACTAGTGAATGATCCAAAAATTGATGGATATTAATAATGACAGAAGACACTAGGATGGTTCACATTTTCCTAGGAAAAGGAAAAAATAATAAAAAAAAGACCAAGAAACCCTCCAAACTAAATCAACCAAGCCAACAAACAAAGAAGCAGACAAAAATCCCCAGAAAAGGATATTCAATTTTGTTTAGTCAATCAAGTTATTACGTGAATTGTTGACTGATATCCATTGGCTTAAATAGACCTGCATTCAATGTAAATAATAGTAATGTCTTCTTCTAACAAAAAAAAACCCCCACCTCATAAATATATGGAAAAGTCAAAGCTTAAATGTGATTTTCAATTTAATTCTCTCCAGGAATTCCAGTGTTTCCGTTAATGATTTATCAACTCTTTACATTTCATGTCAAAATAGAATGCTAACAAAGAAAATCAGTATAATACTGTAAAAAGAGAGAAATATTTCTTTACTAAGAGGTAAAAAAAGAAATGAAAGAATGCAAAAGAAAGTAAGATGTGCAGCAAGTTTCAGTTCCTTGACTGATCTGTAGTTGCAATAAACTGTGTATGTTGTCATGTATTTTTGTGTATGAAGAGAAAAATAGTAAGTCTTCAGTCAAGGAACATGAGATTCATTAGAAGGGAATGGAATCAGTTTCAATCTTCTTTGAAGTGAATGCTTTACATTAAATTTGGACTGCCAAATTTAATTTCAGGAAACATTTGGTCTGGCATCAACAAGACTCACTTTCAAAATATATCTGGCACTCAATACCAAAATATTTTGCCATCACTGTCAGAACTCACAGAGTCATATTCATTGCTTCTTATTTTTCTTTGAATCAAAAAATATTTATTCATAAATTTCTTACAAAGATCAGCCAACCCCCCCCCCCCAAAAAACAAAGACAGAAATATGTCATTTACTTCCTCCCATCCCTGAATAATTCACATTTGGAGGACTGGGAGAATCTTTTGGAATGTCAGATATGTGTTGTCAAATTCTCTTGGGCAGATGTGTGATGGGCAGTTGTTCCCTTGTCAAAGATGGGTGGAGTGCTGTATGGAAGAATAGAGGCATCACCTCATTCTACTTTCATTCTGAAGGTAGTTTTTTCCCATTAATTTTCTTCCCAAGGAAAGGAATAAGTGGCACACCACAGAGGGAAAAGTTCTTAGGAATGTCACTCCTGCAAGAAAAGAAGGATTTTCTATAATACCAGACTAAAATATTTAAAAGGTCTGAAACATACTTATGTTTTTGTCCTTTATATTTTTATTAATTAACTTAGGTTTCCCTAAGTTCATACAGCCTTTAAGTTCTTGGGTAGGCACTTCTCTAAAATGCACAGATATTGAAGCAGTCAGGTCTGCAGGGCCAAAGTCTTTCCTGTAAATTTATTCCTACACACCTTTGTTCAAGCCTCACAGTCATGTGCTCATGTAGATAGGTGCATCTCATGGGCAGACAGGTTATTCTAATTGTTGACCAGTCACCAACACTGCTTAGTCCTTTCTACTTTGGGATGAACCCAGACTGTGATTTAAAGCTACTGCAATAAAATTCTCCTTTCTTTTATCAGAAGACCTATATAGGAAATGAGAGAGGTGAAGTCATTATAGAATTCTAAATGGACTTGAGAGATCTTAATAGATCTTAAAATTGCATAGAAAGAACTATCAAATTGAATTGATAATGACACATTTTCATAGGTTATTAGTACCTTCCTGTGGTATTCTACAGAGGAGATATTCTGTGCCAAATTCTCTAATGTTCCACCTAGGGCTTTTTTGCTGAAGAGATAATGTGGCCTAGCAAGTTGAATGGAAGTAGAAAGTAAAACTCTGATTAAGTTTTACTGTAAATCACAACAGTGGTTTTCCACTCTAGTTAACAAAAATGTTGAATAAAGGAATATGAACTGCTTTTGCTATGTAATTGTTGGGGTTTTTTAAACTTTAGACAAATGTTTTGACTTTGGATCTCTCATTCACAAATTTAATGCATTTTCATTGTAGAAATGGTACGCTTGTACACACAGTAGGCAACAACTTCTCATATTTGTTCAAAATATTGTTTCCTAACTTTCTGAAATAAATTTGTGTGTCTATCAAGTGTGCTTCTGTTCTTACATCATGTCCTGAGTAATTCTCTACTGAGATTTAGTGGGTTTCATATGCTTGTGAAAATGCCAAAATTAAAATGTTATGTGAAGCTTTAGACAGTATGCAAAATTTGTCAGATCATCATGATAGGAAGGCATCAACATTTAGCTATATTGGTTCAGAACCTCTGGAATTTAAAAAAAAAAAAGTGCTTATAATCACTATATAGTGGGGAGAATACATATTTGTGTATCTTATAAATTAGAAAGGTCTTTATCATTGCTGCTAGGGTATTAGAAGCATAGAAAAGAATTATCTGAAGCACTCTGCATTTGAAAATCACATTTAACTTATTCATTCATTAGATTACTGAGTTAAATGACTAAGAAATCTCAAGAAAATATGCAGAAACAATTTCATTTTTAATTGAGAGACAATCAGATCTCAAAACTGATTGAAGTTAACCATATGAGCAATTTCCATTTAGTAAATGGAAATTTAAAAAAAAAATACAACAAAACAAAACACCCAAGCAAACAAACAGAAATGTAAATCATATTCTGTTTTCTTTAGGAGATTTACCTGTATCTGTCGTGGGTTTGAACTCAATGACTATTGGAATACATTACCTTTATTTGAAATGCATGATCTGCAATGCACAAAATAATAGAAATAAAAAAACTAGCCTTAACTTTTTGCAAATGTAGACAGCTTTGTGAAATATAAGCATTTCATAATGACTTAGAATGAGGTAACTTTATGTGCATGGAATCATGCTACTCAAGCTCTGATTACTAAACCAGACATCTCCATGTCTTCTCAGAAACCTTATGCATTGATCCTCTCAAGTGAGAATACAGCTAGCCCCATGCTGAGGGACTCTGGTTTAAAATTCAGATGAAAAGTGTTTGGGTGTTGAAGAACAGTTAATCTCTTGTGTCGTGATTGCCACATGCTGCTTTCCTATAAATAAAGATGATGTCAGGTATTAGATGACTTTTTTTTTTTTCCTGCTTGAGAAACAAATACTGTACCTGTACTTGGAATAATTGTGTGCTGTTTATGACAATAATGAAATTGTGAGGCCCAGACATATCTGTGATTTGTTAAATTGGGAACATTAGCTTAAAATACACACTGTAGGATTTGGGCAAAACACTCTTATTGAGCAATGGATGTGACAAATACGTGAATATAGGACAATACACCTTAAAGTATGATTTATTACCTTATCAAATAATATTTTAAATAATAGCTTTAGTAAAAGAAAATATTGAAAACCATGCACTGTAACACTATTTTGCAATTCTTAAATTCATTGGATAATATAAGAAGGACATAATGTCTCAAAAGACAGAAATTTTAAAACAGGGAGTACAGGAACTACAGACTTTCATCTAAACAATTGTGTCCTGACAAAATCTTAGCAAACTACTGCAATCCTGAATTAAGCTTACTGCTAACTATAAAGCTGTGCAGTGGAGATGGTAATGGGGCATGACATAATGGCCAGAAGCATGGAGAATGAGATCTTTGCCAATAAAGCTTTTGCATCCTCAGAAACTTGATCATGTTTGAATTTACTGCCCATAAAGAGAGATTTATTGGGATAGTTCATTCTTTCCATAGCAACCCAAATATGTAGAGTCATAAAGCAATACACTAGGTAATGCTGTTTGAAGACTGATGTTGAAGCAATTCAAATGTTTCAGTATGACAGGACAGGTTTGCACATCTGCTAAATCAAGTATGTAGCAGAAGCAAAGTATGTTGGCTATTTGGATGGCAGCTGAGGACCACAGGAAAATCTGTTACCACAGGCAAATTCTTAGTGGAAAAACTGGGAAGACACTGCACTGTTTTGATTTCATTTTCTGTGTGATGATGTCTTGATACTCAAATACTATAAAAAAGATGTTTTTTGTTTTATAGCTACTGCCATTTAATCAGAAATGTGAAGCTTTTCTTAAAAAAAATTACAAAAATAAATCCCAAAAACAGAGATGGAAAGAAAGGGAAAAAAATATTTCCAGATGTGTTGAAAAATCCCTGTGTAGTGCATTTGTAGGAATACTTTTGATCTTTGGACTCTGAGAATAAACTTTACTACTCATGCTCAGAAAAGAGCTACTGGGAATACAATTGTGTTTTCCTGTTGGGACTTGCCTGAACACACAAACAGTTGGAAGATCTCTGTCTAAGAGAAGTAAACAGATTGTTTAAAACTCTTCATAAAGGTAGTGTTGTGAAAGACCTGGTATCTCGGCTTTTTAGAGGAAAAAATAAGATAGAAATTATAGTCTCCTATCTCTGTTAAAAGTCAGTAACCGTATCTTAATGAAGCAAGCAAGTTGTCCAAACAGACAATATTTTTTTATTTTGTTAATCATGTTTTATGACAGATTTAGATACTGACGAGATCTCAGAGGCACAGCATAGCCTAGAGACAATAAGATTTGTTATCAGTCTGCATCTACCTAATGAAGGCTTATAGCCCTTTAATACCTGTACAAAATTAAGTGCTTCTTTACATCTCTTCTTGTATCAAGTCTGTCTAAATGAATAAAGTTGTGGCAAGGATTGCTGAGAGCATAAATGTCTGATATTTTGTATGTCTGTCATTATCAAAGTAGATGAACCTTCAACTTATCTTTAGGGCAGCAGATGGCTTTCTGCTTTCCTTGACTTTCTCTCATGTGAGATGAGCAGGATTTATTCACATCTGTGGAAATCCAGCATACGAATGAGAGATATTTCTTGCTGATGGTTAAATCTGCTGAGGAAAACAGAAAAATCAATTGGAAATGCACATCATGTTTGCTCAGGGAAGGCTGCTGTGTTGCACCCATGGCATAGAAAATAAATAGCTCTTTAGCCTGGAGATGTTGATCTTGAAATTTTTGAGCAATTTCTCCCTCAGCATGTATTCATTCCCAATCCCACTCAAGGGCTGGCACCTGTAGCTGTTGCTAAGTGGTGTATCTGCCACATGGTGGAAACATAATATTGATTTTTAGGAAAATCAATTCCCAGTTTTACAAGATCAAAACCAGAAGATAGCAAAAGAGAGACTGGACTTTATTTTATAATGATAATCATTATACTATACAGATTCTTGAAAGAGATGCATGGCTAAGAGACATTATATTGATTTACTGGTAATAAACTCTGCCTCTTATGGTTCTAACTGAGCTGCTTGAATCTCTAGATATAACACTATTGATCACAAGCAGTGAGTATGTTCTTATCTGTAAATAAAGAATTCCATTCTATTTTTCAGGCATTTTGAATTTGTGAAAACGTGGAAAAGCACAAAAGGATGGCAGATGTCACTGCAACCATTTATTTTAAAGAGAAAAATATAAAAAAGGCTGAGTTTTCTAAAAACTATCAAATCTGGAGATGGATCCTTTGGGAAATATTATTGAAATTAGCCTGACCATTTCTGGTGAATTCCAATCCTTAGTAAAAAATATATTATTAATTGATGGTTTTTCCTTAGGCAGTGAATGCAGCCCTTCTCACTAATTGAATAGTGACCTAAAGTATCACAGAATCACAGAACAGTTGTGGTTGAAAGGGACATCTGCAGATCCTCTAGTCCAATCCTTCTGCCAAGGTGGGGTCACCCAGAATGGGTGACACAGGAACACATGCAGATGGATTTTGAACCTCTCCAGAGAGGGAGACTCCACAACCTCCCTGGGAAGCCTGTTCCAGTGCTCTGCCACCCTCAGTGTTAAGAAGTCCTTCCTCATGTTGAAGTGGAACTTCACATGTTTTAGTTTATGCCTGTTACTCCTCATCCTGTTGCTGTGCATCACTGAAGAGTCTGGCACCTTCTTCTTGACATCAGACTTTGAAATATTTATAGATATTGGTGAGATCCCTCTCAGTCTTCTCCACAAAAAACAGGTCCATCTCCTGCAGTCTCTCCTCATAAGAGGTGCTCCAGACTCCTCATCATCTTTGTGGTTCTCTGCTGGATCCTCTCCAGTAGCTCCTTGTCTTTCTTGAAATGAGGAGACCAGAAGTGGTGTCACTAGGACTGGGTACATGGCAAGGATCATTTCCCTACACCTGCTGGCCACACTCTTCCCAAAGGGAAGTAAGAAAACTTCTTGCATTTAAAATAACCTATTATTAGAAAAAAATATTAATAGGCTATAATAACAACATATATGTTATCCCAACATTATTATATATACTAGAATTCATTTGTGAGAATAATTTTAGCAAAATATTTATTACACTATTTAAAATATTGCTTGCCATGTTCATAGTGGAGAGAGGAAAACTTACAGCCAGAGTAGCAATGTAATCTTAAAAAATTTAGTCAAGTCAGGTAGACTGTCCTCTGAAAATACATTTAAACAAGTTTATGAAGTAGTCTAATATTTTATTAGCATAGTTTAACACAGTTTTGTCACATATAGAAACAATCTAAACTATTTATCCAAGCAATAGACATGCTTATATACACCTATCTAAGTGCATTTTACTGTGCCTTCCGTACAATATGGAGATTGACAGCAGTAATATTTTAAAAGTGCTATTCCTTTCCTCTTGAATATCAGTAATATAGTAGCTGACACTATTTCAGAGGCAGAGAATTCTAAGCAGCAGCTTAGAATACATTGAGACCGAGTAAAAGTTCCTATCTACTCAAATACTGGAGAGTAAATAATGCCAGGATTACCAGTATATTTTGCTTTTGCTACTCAATTCCAATATGCTTATCCTCAAGCTGATTTCATTTGCAGTTCAAGAAACTTGTAGCTATCCCTGGGAGAATAATGATGTGGGTCAGAGGATTTTGTATGGCCTGTGAAAAATTCCCTGGTCTTGTGTCAGATCCTCAAGTATTGCTAAATAACTTTTAAAATATCCAGTCCTAATTTTTATTACTCACAAGTTGGACAACATTTTTATGAAGACATAGATAACATTTATAAAGGCAGATCAGCCAACAGTTTTCAAATTGGTTTACTAGTTTGGCTTATTGAAACTAAGCATGGAATCATTTGAGTTGGAAAATAACTTTAATGTGATCGAGTCCAACTGTTAGCCTGGCATTTTCACTACTAAACCATGTTCCTAAGTGGCTTATCTACATATCTTTTAAATAACTCCAGAGGTGGTGACTCAACCACTTCCCTGGGGAGTTGTGTTTGAATCTCACCACCCACGTATGACTTTGGGGAGTGGCTATAGGTGAAGATCATGTTTAGAAGCCAAAAAAGCAGATTCAATATTTGAAATATGGCAATTGTTTCTATGAGAATCTTCCTAAAAAGGCAAGAAATATGAAAGAAAAGTACATTGAAGATGAACAAATGGCAGATAGCTACAGTTCATTCTCCATGCTGGGGTACAAGAATTCACATATGTAGCTGTCAGTGGGAAACTGTACAAGTCTTACTGCAGAGAGCTTCACATGAAGCAGAGAAAATAAAGTAGATTGCAAATATCTTTAGTGATATTTTCTTCCCCATAGTTTTAGACTGCCCAGTACAGCTGAGACTGTGACATCCAGCTGCACCATGAGAATATAAACGGGTCTTGCTGATGTGTATGTGTGCCTTTGAAAACATTAACAGCCCATGAAGAAGTATTAAGCAACTGAGTGAACATGTAAATCCAGCAGAAAGCTTCCAATACCTTTGATATCCTGTAAGACAGGTCTTCTGACAAATACTCACTGCCCTATGACATCTGCAGAAATGCACCAATTTCATTCCTGTTCATTTCTCGCAGAGGGCAAGGTGACAATTCCTGCCCCAAGTCTTGTAAAAATAGTCCATATTTCCAAGTCACATGGTTAATTTGGTTTCAGCATCAAACTGAATTTTTCGGCTCAGTTTACCTCTACAGGAATTAAAACTGAGCTGGAACACAGACTTAATGTTTTGGACTCCCACAGTAAATTATTCTATTTTTTGCATTTACAAGTGCCTCTTTAAAGCACAATTCCTGGAGGTAAGCAATTAATGATTCCCAAGAAAGATGGGATTAGCACAGCTCTTGGTGAACCTGAGAAGGGCCTTCTTTTGGCTCAGAGGACAAAGTTTTTCTTCATAAAATATGAAATAAATCCACTATTGGCATAGGATGCAAGAGAGACACAATTACATCAAGTGGTACTTAATTCATCTGGCAGCAAAGGTAACTTTCTACAGAATACCTACTAAAATTGTACCTGCAGGATCAGGCTCTTCCTTGACAAACTGTGTAAATAACTTATCTATTAGGTTATTAATTTGGAGTGGTTTCACAGAGCAGAAAAAGAAGAAACATTTAGTATTTACAATAACTTGAGGATTTTATCCAACTATAGATGTAAGTAGTTAAAGGTAAGGGACTTGTAAGCTGTGGTTAAAGGCCTGATTCTTGCAGTTTATATGCAGTGGTAAACATTAAATTGGAATTTTCTTGAGTATTGAAAACTCAGCATCTGTATCGATAAATCAGTACAACTGTCCCTGATGCAGTCATTTTCTGTGCCAAGTATCATCTTCCCAAACTATTTCCAGCAATAGCTGGTGACTTAGTGTGGAGATGGGACCATTCCCTATTTGCAATGCAGTCACTATGATCTGGGAGATGTAGTATGGTTACAGGCTGGGCTCAGAATCAGAGGGGTTCTCTGAGGTATGTTTAATGCTGTAGCTGCAGAAAACAGACTCCAGAAACCTGAATATGTTGTCCAAGTGCTGGGAGAATGGCATCTGAAACAGTGATAGCCAAAGTATAAAGCTCAGAGGGCAGAGGTCCAAAATGCATCCCTTTTATAATTTTGATGTTGTATGAATCTTAAGTATCACCATGTGTTTTGGTGCTGAAGTCCAAAACCACTGACAGAATATCTGAACATACTGATGCAAAATTTCCGCTTCAGGATTTCCGGTTTTCCTTTAAAAGAGCTGAAAAAAGTGTATGCTTTTCTAATTGATCAAATACCATAAGAAAAATAACAAAGAGTGTTCTGGAAAAAGTCTATTTTCTACCTACTTGACAAAACCCTGTGTATCTCTAGGATCTATGCTGAGTTATGGCAGGAAGAAGAATTACTGCACAATGTTGTTGGAGAAATGAGCATGCAGTACTAAAAAGAAAGATTACAAAAGAGTGTGTGACTACATGATGAATGTGAAATTGATTCTAAGAATGTGAATTAAAGCTTTAGATACCCCTTTTTTTTCTCCAGCTATTACCAGAAAACAAGATTTAAGCGATCTTACTTACAAAATAAGCCTTAAATTAAAAGAAAAACAAAACAAAACAAAAATATTAATTGGGTTTTGTTGGACTGACACAAATATCTTCTTAATTAATCTGTAACGTGTCAGTGTATTCTTAAATGCTCCTGTCTAATTCATGTCCTGTTACTTGCTTACACCTTGCTTATATACTTGTTGGTTTTGTACAGTGCTTCATAAAAAGTTATCCGGAAACATAAAACAGGGCTATTAAATGCTGGATGGTGATGATAATGATAATAATAAAAGTATCATTTGATTAATTATATCAGGCTTTATTTGCATGAAACAGGCTTACATTTCCTTCTGCATTTTAATAATACAGTAATGGTTATTGTAATGAACTCATTAAATCTGAGAGTCAATATTAATGGACTATGAGAAGGATCTTTATGAACTTCATTGGCAGCCTACAAATAGTGGATTAATATAAAATACAGAATGAGTCAATTGGTTGTATAGTTATGAGTAATCAATTTATATTACTAAAAGAAAACATTTTAAAATACTGGGCTGAATTCTTGTTAGATGTAAATCGATAAAGGGAGGTCAATCTAAACCAGATGTAGTTTTGGAACAGCATTTTAGCAAAGGAAATGTTGTTTGTATTGATAAAAATATTGTCAATACTAAATCATCAGGCAGGCCCCAGAATATGATGATGCTGCATTGATATGATGTGATTTTAATGGATATCTGTATATTTTAATCAGTTATTACTGTACATCCATATAATAATTTCATGCAATTTTAATTAGTCTATTTCTTATCTGTGCGTTTGCATATACTTTAAAGAAAAACTTGAATTCAGGTACCATTTTCAAACTTTTCTCCAGGCTATAAGTGTTAAACACTTAATTTTCTTTTTTAAGTTACAAGAGAGTTAATTTTGTTGTGCAACTGCTTGTGTTTAAGAGCTGATTAAAAAAAAAATTATAAAAGCTGTATTAAAATTGGAAAAGCTAACAATACGGCAGTAATTCAGTTATGAAAATCCAAACAAAAAAGAACTGCTAATGCCCATGAAAAGAGTGTCATTCATACTGAAGCTTTTTATTAAAATCGGGAGTGTCATAATTTGCCATAAAGTGGTTTTAATCTGTTTTTGTTATGGCTTTAGCTGGGATGTCCAGGTATTGCACAGTGAGAGTCGTTCTGTAACACAGATGGCCAATAGGGTGTTGAATTTCAACTTTCTTAGTGCTGCCAAAGTGCTTGTTTCCTGGATTATGCTTTTCTTAGTGCTCTGATTTGTGCAATATTGCTGTGCCAGGAGACATGGCAAGGCACCCAGGAGGGCAATGTGACAACCAGGGCCCCATGCAAGAGACAGTGACAATCCCATGTGTGAGAAGTGAGCCGTATAAGCAGAGGCTCAGTTTCTCTGTGCTCCCTGAGCTTGCTGATGCCTTGCACCTTTGGTGGACAAGAAGCTTGACATGACCCAGCAACCTGCACTTGCAGCCCAAAGGTCCAACCACATCCTGGGCTGCATCCATAGCAGTGTGGCCAGCAGGGTGAGAGAGGGGATTCTGCCCCTCTGCCCTGTTCTGCTCTGGTGAGACCCCACCTGGAACCCTGCATCCAACTCTTGGGTGTCCAACACAAGGAACACGTTGACCTTCCAAAGCAAGAGCAGAGGAAACCACAAATATGATCAGAGGCTTCAGATACCCCTCCTATGAAGACAGGCTGAGAAGGTTGGAGCTGTTCAATCTGGGGAAGAGAAGGTTTGGGGGAGACCTTATAGCACCCTTCAAGTACCTAAAAAGGGGTCACAAGAGAGCTGGAGAGGGACTTTTGACAAGGACACATAATGATAGAACAAGAGGGAATAGTTTTAAAATAAATCAGGGTAGATTAATACTAGCTATCAGGAAGAAATTCTTTCCAGTGAGAGTGGTGAAACATTGGCACAAGTTGCCAAGAAGAGGTTGTGTTTACCTCATGCCTGTAAGCCTTTAAGGCCAGGTTGGATGGGGCTTTGAGAAACATGATCTAATGTGTGGCATCCTCATCCACACTGGGGGGTTTGGAAGTAGGTGAATTTTCAGGTCTCTTCCAATCCAAACCATTCTATCTATAACATGTCCTCCACTTGAAACTTTACCAGCAACTGTGGCATTGCTGACTTTCTCTTCACTGAAGTTTTTCATGTCTGACAAACTAGTACACCCTTGTAGGACCTTTGCTTTAGACTTCTCTTTCTGGCTTTCTGCAATATATGGTAGGAACTTAATAACTACTCCCAACACTTAAATCCCCCTTTTGAATTTGGTTGAATATTAGCTCATCAGTTAAAGGGTTGACAACCACAATGCCCATCCCCACCCCTCAATATGAGAAAATAAATCTTAGGTTTTTTTATTAAGTCAAGAAAAATGACAAAAGCAAATAGTATGCAAAATGAAATTTAGAGAGTTAATATTTTCTCTCTTTTTCCATTTTTTATTACTGTGGGCTGTTATGAAATACAGCTCTGAAAGTTCTCAAAAAAAACCCCAGTTCTTTGTTTTAACTATCTTAATAAAATTTGAAATAGTGTAACCTTTTCTTCCTCTCAATCTCCTTGACCCTTGTCCTGGTTTTGGTTGGGGTGAAAACATGAGAACCCTTAGGTCGATAAGGACTATATGTAAGAATTTCTGATCCTCCGTCAGAGTCAGAAGTTCTAAGTGTTTAAATACAGAATTTTGACATGACCAAGAAAAATAAAATACTAAAATGATCTTGGGATGTGCTATAATGAGTGAATCACCTCAGACTTCGTGATTGTCTCTCTCCATACCATTTTCTCACTCAGTGGGTTTCACCTTGTTGAGTGTATTTTTAACAGGCAAGTACTAGTACAAAATGTGCACACACACATTGCAGCAGCCACAGCAAGTCCCTGCTTGGAGGCAAGAAATGAGCAAACAAACAAAAGGAATGGATACCTCAACCTACGCAAACAGTCCTGTCTCTGGAGCATTGCATGTTTTTGTAATGTAGCTCAACTAGAGAATGAGTCGTGAAGAAAAGGAAAAAAACAAATAAACCCACAGTATTTTCTGACCTCAGGGACAGCCTTTTATCTTGACAGTGTTCTGTCCTTTCACTTTTCTTCTGAACATTTGACCAAAATGACCAGGCCTATGGATCTTAATAATAAGATCTATTCTTATTTCATGAGCAGAAGAAACTATGGCAGCTGATATTTCATGTTTCTTTACACCATCCCCAAATCTGTAAAAATCTAGAAAATTCCTACAAAAAAACCCAAAAAACCCCCAAAAAACTTATTTCCTTTTACAAAGTTTTGAGTTCTGTTCTGTTTTGTTTTGCTTTGCTTTGGTTTTATTTTTTTTTTAATTTGTTGTGTTTGGTGGTGTCATTTTTTTTTTTTAATTATTTGTGAATATTTCACAAGGCACAAAATTTACATGTTTTGTAAATTTTACAAATATATTTAAAATTTTAGTTTTTTAAAAAATGTGTGCAATTACATAATGCACAATTTTTGGAAGGATTATATAGGAAGCTTTAATATCTACCAGCCACTACGAAAAACTATGCTGATACCAGCTAGTAAGATTATTTCTTTACTGTGAGTAAAGGGTTTTGTTCCTCCATATATCTGAGCAGCAAGGATCCAGTGAATTGATAAATTGTCCAGAGATCCATTTGCAGTAGACATACGTTGAAAATTCAAGCTAAAGGAACCACAATATCTCATGCCAGGAGTGTTCATGTTTAATATGGAGCACAGCATCATGAGGGGCCTGGGCATGGCTGGATTTTAGCAAGATATGATGTTGAAATTTTGCTTCCTTGTGCATCCAGCCGAAGTGATCATGTGTGATAGACACAGCAGTGAAATTTAACATCCAGAACTGCTGATTTCCACTTGCAAATAGACTTGTACCTGGTGTAGGTTGATGAGGTGTTGCACCTTCCTGGGCCCATGCAGTAGCTCCAGTTTCTTCCCTGCAGTATCACCTAGTTTTTGTTTCTAGTTATTTTGTCTTCTCTCAGACTTCATTTGTGGACTGGTGTGGACAGGGTGGGATACACAAACCCCATGACACTGATAACTTTGATTGAGAACCTCTGTGAAAAGATAAGTAATTCCCTGAAGGACTGCATTAATTAGTGTGGGTGCTCCTGAGCTTGGCCTTATGAGCACTCCCAGGGCCTGGAGTGCATCGCCCTCCTAGGAGATGGCTGAGTTGAGGAATTTAGCTGATTGAATCTCGGGTGACCTTCACTGCTGATAAGAACTGTTCTGAAGAAGCTAAAAACAAGGTCCTGCAGCACTTTTTCCATGTGAGCCGTACCACCAGCTCCCACCTGGGCTACGTTGAAGCAGCATTGCAGCTACACCTGGTTTGGGTTTTTGCCTCCTCTGCCTGTGCCTGGTGCTGTTTCTGACTCCCATCACCATCTCAAGCCCTGATCCTGACCTGGAGTTGCTACTCCTAATGGTCAGGTCACTGCTCCTGCCTCGTCCTCCCTGATGTCAGCTCCTTCTCCTGGAGGCTCCTGCTGCTCCCTGAAAGCTAAGATCTGAAGCTGATTGGTGAGAGAACATCAAGTTTTTTGATCAACACTTCAAGAATTTTGCTGCAAAGGTCTGTAGAGGTCTCCAGTGCTACTGGACCTCACTCATCCCCAAACTGGATGTTCAGTTCTTAACAGACAATGTGGTAGCTCCAAACAGGACACATCATTACTATTTAAGTATTGAATGGAGAGCTTTCACCAGTTAATCAACTTGGATATTTCACTGTAGGCTATGTTTTCCTTTTATAGGCATAGAATGCCAGCTATTCAAATGTTATATTTTGCTATTACTCTCTAACACTTTGGGGCTATGTTATTCCCTGCTGTAGAAAAAGCTATTAAAAATCAAGAAGTTACATGACTTTGTCTTACCCTAGCTTTCTGGCCTTTTCCCAAATGAATCTTCCTTTTCTGATTTTGTTTTTCTTTTTATTCTATGTTTCAAGCTATCTTGATACTACATCTAATCCTTAATTCATATTTGCAATTCCTTCTCTCAGTGGATATGGGGCAATGAACAATGGAGTTTTGCTATCTTAAATGAGCTAAGTTATTCTCAGTTACTGGTTCTCTGGTTTGTCTTTAGAATTTTTTTCTTTTCTTATTCTGTTCCTCAGAATATGTGTGAACATATATGTAAGGTCATTACTGTATTGTGCTGAAAAATGATCAAACCTTTTCAGACATAAACATAGATAGTTACATGACACTGCATTTTCTAGCATGCTTTAGTTAGGATGCACCAAAAAAGGAATTTGATATATGATGGCTAATGAATCATGTCCTGCCACCCTTCACAACTCTTTTTGTCTACTGTCTTCATATTTCTGTTTTCTTTGCTCTCTATCTTTCCAGACCTCTGGTGCTGAATGTTAATGATGAAATTTTTGGTTCTACTCTATACAATTATTCTCAGAAAATTAAGCCTTACATAGTGTATACTTTAAACATGATGATATATTTTCACAAATAAATAATAACGATATTCAAAGGAGCACAAATTCTCATTAGTGAACTTTTCATAAACTGGTCAAGAAAGAATAACAATTCATTGAAAATAGCTTGTGGAATGGACAAAGTTTCCTTCTTTTTAGTCATTTATTTCTCCCAAGAAAAACTGGTTAGAAAACTCTAAGCAGGACATATCCCAGAAAAAAACCTGAAATTAACAGGTGTACAGCTCTGCCATTTTAAAATTATGCTTTCCTAAGCAATGCAGCAGGAAGAAATGATAGTAGGTGATATTCCTGTTTAGTCAGAAGTGACAGAGCCATTTGATTTCATGAGCAGTAAACAGGACATACGACATCAGTAAAAATAACAGTAACCAACCAGCAGATTCAGCAATAAAACTAGATTAACATAATGGGGAAAGAAAATTGGAAGAACGTGTGGAGATTTTGACTTCAGTTGCTCTGGTGTATATCAGCTAGTCAGCTGATGCAAGTTTAAAAAAACACACTTTGAAGCACCTGAGAAGAGAATTTTGAGTCAAAATTTTCATTACTGTGATCAAACAAGTAGAGATGATATAGAGACTATGTTTCAGTTTAAAATGATAAAAAGAATATTTTCCTGCCTAGAATATTGCAATTCCATTCTCTACTACAGGTTCTGGGTTGCTTTGCAATAAGTCTACACACTCCAAGACCTTCTCTCCTATAGGATGTTACTCTTTAAGAAACTCCTAATTTTTTTATGCTCTTCATTAACTATACTTTACATGTACATTTCAGAAATTATTTGCTGCCCCAGACGTGGAACATGCCACCAGCTCTATCCTGTCACTGTTACCAGACTGTAAGTTTTACTAGCTTTACCACTTAGTCCCTCTAGGATCACAGTTTGCTCATGTCCTCTGCTGACACAACTACCCAGGAGACATAAACATAAGGCACTGTAGTAAGTGTATGATATGATTCAGATATGAAAACAGTGAGGGGAAAAAATATTTCTGAACTTCTTCTCTTTGTCAACTCTGTGAAAAAAAAGAGAACCATGAAGGCCTATATTTTGCATTATTAAGTCAACCTAAAATCCAGGGCACAAATAATTGTGGGATTTCTGTCTAACTTCCATAGCTCCATTCTTATTCAGGCAAAATGATAGTAAAGGACAGAAGAAGTGTAGAGTACTGCAGAAGAAATGAAAGAGAAGGGTGGAACAGACAGAGCAAGATGACTTTGGTGGTGGCATAATAGGGTTGTCACAGATATGTAACGAGAGATTAGAGTCTAATTTTGATTCTATTTTTTTTTTTCCAATAGCTACTCTAGGAGCTGTGGCAGTAACAGAGAGCTTCTTGTTAAACTCATTATTCTTACCCCACAGTAAGATAATAAAAGAACTTAGTCCATTACTTTATTAAATTCATCATCTTTAACAGGAAACAATAGCAATTGTGAATTTTTTTATGATCTAAGAGCTTGATGGAACATATCAATATATAGTGGAAAATTAAGAATATAGTAACTATAAGCCCCAGTTTTGCTGTTTATTGAATAAAAAATGACACAAAAATTCTAGGGAAACAAAAAAGGAAAAGGACAGCGGATTAGAGATCCATGTGGCTCACTATATGATAGACAGTATACCTGGATGTCTCTTGCCTTGTGGTACATCACTGACTCCTTTTTAGGGAAAGTTTTTCTCATTAAACATGAAGAACAGAAGAAAAATAATAAGTTCCTCTCCCTTTCTTCTTTCAATTCAAGCCCTAAATAAAAATAAGTATGTTTGAATCATAAACATCTCCTCCACACTTGTGAAATGAAATATTGTTCCCTTATGTGGAGTGAGAACAATCCTCTACTGCACAAAATGAACTACCTTATCATACTGGAGGTTTATGAGTCTGTCACAGGGTTTTATAAATGCGCACTCTCTGACTGCTGACCAACAGAAATCATGGATGAGAAAGCCTGGTTGGTGCTGAAAGCATTTGGTTCTGAGAGGTGGCCAGCAATTCAAGATTCCCGTACTCATCTGTATACTAGTGTGTGAATATACAGGTGTAATGAGCAGATGAACAATGTAGAAGAAAAGTTAAGGCTCTGACAAGGCCTTTATTTCTCATTTGCAACTAAATTTTTCCCATAGTTTTGTCTATGCTTTCACAGTGCAGTATCTTTGCTATTCTATTTCACTATTGCTTAAGAAATTAACTTCCGTATCCTGCATGTTATGCGGTTGCAGTCTCCCTTCCTTGGCTTAATGATTACATAAGGCACCTGGATTAAAAGGCAATGACAGAATATGGTATTGTTACTGGAGCAATATTGTTAACTGGAGCATACAAAAAGAAAGCGTTCTTGAGAAAACAGCAATGTGAGTGAAGCTGATCATACTGGGCATGGCGAAGACAGGAAGCATAGTGATGACACAGTGGTCTAAATTAAGGCTCAGTAGTTTTCAAAAATAACTTTTTCTCTGAGAAATAAGTGATATCGGCAACCTTTGGACACTTCCCACTCACAGAGTGGTCTGGAATTTCCTTATCTGCTAAACAGAGTAAACCTTTTGCTAATAAAGAAACCTTTTGCTAATGCTCTCTGAGGCCATAACACTTTGCTAAGGCCACTATGTAGTCAAAATAGCAACTGCTCAATGATAGCCTGAAACAGATCTGAACTAGTGAACTAAACTAACAATTTCAAAGGCATGTATGTATATGACCTGACTTCTTAGCAAGGTCTTCAAATGTGTCTCAGAAAGGTGAGGTGCTTCAATATGCAGATATCTGGCTGTATTTTTCTCTCCTTAGAAATGTCAGTGTACTTAGCTTTTATTGACTTCAGAGACATTAATTTCAATCAGTGTACTTGCAAGACACTTTCAGAAAATCCAACAAAGCATCTACATGAAACCTAAAGTCCTCAAATACCTTTGTAAATATGACACTTTTGTACTGAGAAATACTTAGAACCACAGTGAGGGGCAGTAGGATTTGGTCTCTGAGTCACTTGCGACTTAGAAAAGTAGGTGCTTCTGAAAATCCTCAGACATGGAAATGAATTTGTTAATTTACACTCTCCTGTGATTTTTTTTCCCTTCAGTCCATGGACACGAACAAATAAAATATACAGGCTTGTGATTTACAGTAAGATAGTAGTGAAGCAGGACATACACACTGCAGGAAAATGGTAAGTAAGAAATGAAGGTTGTGATTGATATTCATCATGGCTAAATCTGAATAGACAATGGGACAGTGAAGGTGAATGTACTTGAAAAGAGATATAAAAATTGAACTAGCAACAAAGAACTAAGCTTTTTTGTTGTGTTGTTTTGTTTTGTTGATTTTTTATAAAATAATACATTTTTTATGAGATATGAAATCCTCAGTAGTGCTGAGAAATGACTGGTTGTTATTCCTGTTGGATACTAATGAACCAGCACCATGAGATCTTTAATACAAATTGGGGGGAAAATGTGCTTTTCCAACTGCTGCAATTCATTGAAACAATTAAGGACTGATTTCCCGATTCTCAAACCTCCTAATACACAGATGATTCTTGAGAGGAGCAGGAACTCCAGTCACTTAAGATCACCTTAACAAAGGAACAAGGGATCACAGTCTTCATGCTCCACAAGGAAAACAAGGAGTCTGATGCCATTCATCTGTGTATGAATGAGCTTACTTTTACAGTTTCCAGGCACTAGCTGAAATAATTTTTTTCATTCTCCTTACCAGTCTGAATTATGACTACACAGAATGAGAATTTCCTTCCATTAAATCCAATGCATGTATCTTATACAGAATACAATATTAATTATTCTGGTGTGTTTCATCAAGAATGTTTTCTCATAGACATTATTTATACCATTTTGCCATGTAAATGTCAAATCAAATTTCTTACCAACATAAGACTGAAGTAGAGATGGCATGTATAAACCTCTCTCTGCTATTTTTTTGGGGGATTGGTAAGGACAATATTTCCTTCTCATATTGAGAATAAATTTCATATTCAAATAAAAATGTTAAGCTTTGCTCACCTTATCTTCAGAACTTTTTTCTGGTTCTATACTCTTTCCTTAAGTCGTGTCTCAGCAACTGATATATTCAAGTGTATCTGAAAAGTATGTACAAATTTAAGAATTTAGATTTCTAATCAGCTAATTTGATACATATTTATACCCAGGGGGCTCTTACCCAGGAAAGGTAAGAAAATATTTTCTTTAGAAAACTTTACAGATAGTGCACATAATAATTACATCTGCTTCCTTGTAGCCCTGCATATCTCTGTATGTTTCTGTAATGACACAGCTCTCAACAGAGCTGATCTCTCCTTTTGAGCTTAACAATAACTGTCAGTAGAAGGAGAACAACCTCCATCTCCCATCTACAGTCCTTTGACATCCACATTTGAATGGAGAATCATCTACACTTTTTCAAAGTCCACCACAGGATCTACAAAACTTGCATTTGATTGAACTACAAATAACTTCATCTAGTGTGATATGTTCAAGAGAGAGTGTTTCTTGACTAATTGTGTGATGGCTGTGATATAGTATGGTGCCCACATAATATTCATATATTTTATTTTAGAGAAAATATAAAATGTTCTCTAGAAAGAGGGATTAGGACAAATTAAACCTGCTTTCTACTTATCTTTCACTGCTATTGGACTATAATGTTGAATGTAAATCACATTTAGGAGTGAGTCCTAAGTGGATTGATTATGTCCTGCCAGTTCCATGTGTTCTTATATAGAGAGGTAAATAAATAACATATAAGCAGAGTTCCCCATTTCAGACCCCAAAAAACTTAAGTGTGCCACAGACTACACAAGATTTGAGAGTTTACTTGCCTAAATATCAACAGTGAGGAGAGTACAATTCCAGAGCAGGAGTCACAGGCTAGCTAAGACTACCCAGTACTGACTTGGGGCAATATACAGATCTGTGTTCTCATGTATACCAGAAATATTCCTATTGCTCATCAGTACTGCTTATGGTGCTAGAGCTGTTATGCCAAGTATGTGAAGATAATTTACACTAAAGAACAGTTTTTCAAGATATTTGATTAAGAAGAAAAAATGTTTAATTTTAAGAAATTAATTCTAGATATGAATATAGAAAACTAATGTGATTTTTTAATCTGACCGAACAATAATGATTTCCTCTAATATCTTAGACATTTGCTATTATATCTTTGTATGTTTGATTTTCTTCAGTGCCAATGATCTCTAAATTACTCTAGTTAAATAAATACTAGCCAAAAAACATCAATTTTTTTCTATACTTAACCATCTGTACAGCTAGTTTGGTTATCTAGAAGGATTTAATGCTCCCTTTTTAAAAGCCAAATTTTTCTATATGATATATTACTTGATTGTTGAGTTTGTCCTTTGAAGTTATAGCAGTAATTGTCCCTGGAACTAAATCAAAATTAAATTGGGGCAAATAACCCAATGATTTACCTTATAATGTCAGAGTTTCTTACTCTCGACAGAAACCTCCCAAGTGTGAATTACTACATTTCCAACTCCAGCAAGTTGTTTGCTGCAATAATGGTACAAATAATGACATAGTCAATCTACTGCACAGCTTTGAGCAAATGCTGGTATGACATTTATGCTAAACCTCACCCAACTTTCTGAGCCATCTTACTCTCAAATGTCTACAACAATACGTGGAGCCACTTGACTCTGTCATGTTGCACTTTGTCCCTTCACCATGGCCTGCCTCACCCTGGCAACGTGAGATGGAATTTGTCTCACACAGATAACCCATAATGAAATTACACCACGGCTGTACAGCTCCATAGGCAGCTGAAGGAAAGAACAGGGTCTTACTATATGTCTTTGGCCCAGGCACTGTAGCAGCTGGAGAGCAAGTTAATGGTAATTTACTCCTGGCAGACATCAGCAGCAGATTTCTGTCACTTGCACTTTCTCCCTTGACACCCAGAGAGCTGAAACTCCACCCACTAGCCAGAACCAGTAAAAGAAATAATCAGGCATATGGTATTTATTTTTCATATTTACTCCCCAGATATGGAGAAAAATATAGGATACACTTACTCCCTGAAGTCTGAGCCACTTTATGTCTCAGAAAAAATCCATGACATGTAACAGGGTAAAGACTAGAGAAATATGCACTTCTGTTCCCGCTTACAGTGGCGTTACTTCATTGGAGCTCTGTCCCTTTTTTTTTCAAGTACTATTCCTCAATAGAACCAATAATTATGACATCCTAAATGATAAAAGGAATTTGGAATAAAAAGGTGGAGAACAGCAAGAGAGATATAGAACAGAATGTAAAAGCATAGTCTATTGACTGCAAAATTTTTCAGCATGTTATTCATATCTATTGAAATGCTCCCTTTCCATTTCACTGACACAGTAAAGGGAGAGTCATTAATACACATCTCGATAGAGTTATAAGGAGGCTATAAGAGATATAATATTGTTATGCAGATGGCCCTTGGTCTAGGGGGCTTGAATAAAGTACCATTGTGCATCTAATTAAGTCTAAAATGACTGTGCCAATTGCTTTGCTATGTTTGAAACCTTCTGTTCTCATATGTTTTGATGAGTTGTTTATTCAGGAAAAATACTTGGATGTTTTGTTGGCCTCAAAGCAGCACTCAGAAAGGTACTGAAGTTGGCAGAATTAGCTTACACCCACTTGTCAGGCTAGCAGGATGCATTAACAAACTTCAGGAAGTGTTCCCTTAGACCAACATTGATTGAAGGGTAAAGTCTATGACTGTAGCCTGTAAATATTCCCTGGCAGTAATTCAATAGAGCTGGAGCTCACTGTTCTGTAATGAACTGCAACTCTAACTTCCTGTTAAACTGAGCTAGCACCCAAGTTCTCTACAGAAGCCTTTACAAAATAAGGCTACTATGATCCTTACTCAATTCTTTAAAAGATTAGTAGTAAATTAAATGCTGGCACCCAAAGTAAATTAGAACATCAAACAATACCGGAATAATAAACTTTAAACAGTGTACCAAATTATGTTCAGCTTGCAAAAAGCAAGATATGTAAATTAAGCCCAATGCACCAGGCAACCACTGTGCATATAACTGTGTGAAATGTAATGGGAGGCACACGTATTTATAGCCGTTTTGAAGTTACCTGACTGATTTCCTGTGCAGGTAGCCTCCAGGAGTACATAAAGGCAAATGTTGACATATGGTTTAGTCCTGTATTTGCAAACATATACTGAATAACCACATTAAAACAACAACAACAGCTCACATATGTTTATTTACTGATCAGGTTCTTGGGAGAAAACAATTTGTTTCTTGGATGCTACTTCAATTTGTTTCTTGGATGCTGCATCTTTAAAGGATGCTAAGATACATGTCTTTGCTTTCTCTAGGGCTTCCCACAGCCTTTTTTGTGCTCCCTGCACATGCATAAAATATATGTATGTAGAGAAAGTGGGGAAAGTGGAAGAAGAATCTTCCCTTATTTGTATGATGAAAGTTCCAAAACCCATTCTCTCCCCAGGCAACTGTGCACAGCAGTTTTAGGATGTGTATACAAAGTATGTGGAATACACAAATTATGTGAAGTATATGGAGCAGAGGCCATTCCTCAGGGGCCAGTACTGGGGTCAGGGCTGTTTAACATCTCTTTTGGTGGCATGGACAGGGAGATTGAGTGCAGCCTTAGCAAGTTTGCTGTCAATACCAAGCTCTGTGGTGCAGTCAACACACTGGAGGGAAGGGATGTCATCCAGAGGGGCCTGGATGGGCTTGTGAGGTGGGCCTGTGTGAACCCCATGAAGTTCAACAAGGCCAAGTGAACATTCCCACATAAGGATCAGGACAACTCAAAGCATAAATACAGGCTGAATGAAGAATGGATTGATGACAACCCTGAGGAGAACTTTGGATTGTTGGTGGATGGATGAGAAGCTCAACAAGACCCATCAGTGTGCCCTTGCAGCCCAAACAGTCAGCCATATACTGGGATGCATCAACAAAAGCATGGCCAGCACATCAAAGAATGTGATTCTGCCCTCTACCCCACTGTCATGAGTTCCCCTCTGTGACAGTGGTGAGACACTGTAACAAGTTGTCCATAGGCCTTGTGGATACCCCAGACCTGGCAGTGTCCAAGGTCAGGTTAGGGCTTAGAGCAACACAGCTTAGTGGAAGCTGTCCCTGACCGTGCCAGGGGGTTGGACTAGATGATTTTCAGAGTGGTCTCCATACGAGTTCATTCTTTGATTCTATGATCCTATAATATTAATTTTAAAATGGACATATTAAAAAGAGCAGGAAAGAACACTCACTTCTTTTCTACTCCATTCCAGGTGAATGTTTTTACCTTTGTGCAGCAGACCAGTTCTACCTTTGTCATTCTTTTACCTCTGGCCTCATGATGTGCATTCCTGACAAAACAACATCCTCTTTTCAAAAAGAAAGGTTTTCAGATCAGTTATTTTAGACTCAGACTCATTTAGGATCCCTAAAGCCTACCAGCTGCACGTATGCCCTTGCTCATTTCTGAACATATCTCTGTCTATGTTTTTGTTGTGAACACTATGCTGATCATTACATAGAATTGTCAAGAGAGAAACTCACCAGATAGGTTTTTGTTGGAGTTTTTGTGGTGTGTGGGTTTTTTTGTTTCTTTGTTTGGGGGTTTGGATTTGTTTGTTTCTTTGTTTGGGGTTTTATTTGTTTGTGGGTTTCTTTGGTTGGTTGGGTTTTTGGTTTTGGTTTTTTTTGGGGGGGGGGTTTGTTGGAAAAAAGGAGAAGTTGAAAAATGTGTCAAACAATACCAAACCACACTCTAAAAAACTTTAGAAGCTTAGAAGTGTTCAAACCCAAATACAGATTATGAAAACAAACAAAACATGGGGTATGAAATTTAAATCTTCTTCTATTTGAAAAAGTTTAGCTGCCTCTGAATTGCTATTCAAGTTTATGCATTAAGAGCAATATCACTGGATTTTTTACTCAAATTGTCTTCAAAGAATAGGGTAGCTATTGCTATGAATAAAAAATGAAGAAAGAAGGAAATAAAGAGAAACATCCTAAATCCTTATTTGTTGGCAATGTTTTATTATACTGCATGGAGTATTTATATAAAAAGGATTAAAAAATGTATTAAAACAGAAATGCCTTCTTAATAGCTATTGCTCTGTGAGCACTGCCCTGCATTAGTACAATCGATTTTCACATCATTTTCATGCTTCTGCAGTATGTCTTCCCTATTTTAAATGCACGGATTTGCTGTAAGCATAGGATATTGTTGCCATCCATAAGATAGCAGCTTTATGGGATCTCTGAAAAAGGTTTAAAAACTCCTCAAGCCTCTTCCCAGGGTGATAATTTTCCTCCTTGGTCCAAGATCTCTTAAGCTGTTCTAAGGCTTCGTCTGGAATCTAGAAGAGAAGTTCACCATCGTGTTTCTGAGCAGAAACTCATCCATCACTCAGGGAATGTTCTGTGAGTACCGATTGCACAATATAATTTTCTCCATGTATTGAGGATGCTTCACTTGTCAGAGGCCTTTGAAAGTAGGCAGCTTTCATCAATGGATCTTGACAACATGGAAAGAATGAGGCACCTGAAGGAAGCATGGGGCATAGCATTTCAAGAGCGGTATCTGAAGATTGATTATTCTTTGTCCTTGACACCCTGCCAAGGGCTAGATGAACTAAACATTTGGGAAGTAATGGAGCCTACAAATCAGCAGTTGCCTACAATCCCACTCAGGCCACAGGAGGATAGCACGTGTGACTTCAATTCAGTTTTTATTACATGTTGTAAGCTTTTGACTGTTCTGATATGTGTTACCATTCATGTGTCAAGACTGGGCCCTGACAGGGAGTCTGACCTGATTGAGATCAACAGGGCTCTATTATGACTGAAAAGATAAAAAAAGTGAAATAGCAACACTATTGTGTGACTTTCTATAATTGACCACGGTAATTATCTGTGCTATATGGAAACAAACCACAAGGATTTGTTCTAGGTAAGAGGAGATGGTGTAAGAACACACTGCTGAAGTGTTCTATGATATATGAGCCATACACTTGGGATGTGCCCTTTGTTGTTGGAGAAGCCTTTGTCCTCATGTACTTCTGATTACTCACCACCTCAATATTTTAGACTCAAAGAGAAATCACCAAAAGTCTTGGTTAAGTGTTGAAGATTTTGCACTGGTACTTTTAAAATCTTTTATAAAAGGAGCAGTATACTGTGTCTTCGGACTAAACTTCTGTAATGTTATCAATATTAGTGATCAGCTAAGTGAGAATCTGCTATGAATTAGCTGTTCAGAGTTTTTTTTTTTTTTCTTTCTTCATTTAAAAAAACCCAACCCACAAAACAAGCAACAACAACAACAAAACAACAAATAAAACCCCCCAACATTTTCTCCTGTAAAAGCTATGGGAGGTAACAATAACAGTGTTTTCATGACCATCTTTTATTCTAAACAAACAAAAAGAGGATCAATGAGGCCATATTGACCCCAAGCACTCTTCAAATTTTAATTACAGATATTTAGGTGTTGGATGCTCACTTATAAATGAAAAGAGAAAACCTTTCAAGATAATGTCACCATATCTTTTGAGCAACATTTGAAAACAATACTGTTTCCTGGTTAGATGTCAAAGTTCTTCCAAGTCAAATGAAATATAACAGTGTAGCTAACATCTGAACCAAGTGACTGCATGTAGAAGATCCCTGTGCATGGAGAGTCACAGAGCCATTTCAATGTAGACAGCTGAACCTGCAGGACATAAACCAGCACGAATTTAAGAACTAATTTTCCTCTGAATATCTAAAGCCAAGCATATATTTTGTGGAACTACCAAACTATTCCAAAAATTATGGGGTTTTGTTTGGTTGAGGTTTTTTTTTATAAGATAGCATACATGTAAAGCAATTTGAAAAGGTTCTATCACTAACATTAACCTGTACTACCATTTAGAAGGAAAATTTCAGATATTATTTATCTCACTGGAATCTATAAATCTTTTCAACTACTTAAAATTGAACCAATATTTATAGTTCTCTTTTTGAATACAGATAAGTAGCTCATTCTAATACATAGGAAGGAAAGCAATAATTCACAGATTAACTAAAACCCTTTAAAGTTGCAGATGTCTTTGATCCCAACATAACATAATGCCCTCTGAAACAACAGAAGTGTCACGTGAAATAGTTATTTATGTTTCCATGGACTGGAGGAATAACAAAGTGCTAGGATTAAATTATTTCCTAACACTGGTTCTATCTTTTGATAAATAAAGTATGACAAACTGAAGTATATTTTACCATTGTGGCACTATAGGTACACTTTTTCAGTGGCAAAAATTCCCAGTAGTGGCTGTTTAATAGACAGAAAAGAATTTCCTCAAGTTATCTGGATAAACCTCTCCCCAAACTATATTTTTGTTATAAACCCAATATTGTCTGAAACTACACAAGTGAATGAGTTACTATTCACTCCTTTGGGTCAGTAAAATCTAAAAAAACAAACACTTGAGAACTTTTATGCAATATTTAGCCTGGATTTCCTTAGTCTGATGTTCCTAGTTCTGCCTTTTTGCCCTTTACAATAACATAGCTCCACCTGCTTTGGTAATTACACTGCTTCTGTACTTGTACTAGGCAGTGCAACATATCTTTGCCATGGATAATTAAGAACACTAGATTAAAATAAAATTTTAAAAATTGAAACAAACAAACAAAAAATTACATTGATAAGAAAAAAAACCATGTTATAACTTTTCTGTTGGTATGTCATGGTTTTTTAAATTCTTCAAACAATTAGAAATCCAAAATGTAGAAAAGTTCAGGACTAAAACCAAAGTAACAGATTAAATCAACATGTAAACTTTCCCCCAAATTAGGTAACAACAATAAGATCAAGCTGTCTAAATAATACAAAATTAGTATTAATAAATAAAAGACTGACATATCCGTGAAAAAAATACAGAATTTTTTACCTCAGAGGAAGCAGGTCAGTGTGAGGTGAAATGTCACAGAACCCACCCAATGTGTAATGCAGCATTTGAAATTATTTACAGTCACAGAAACACAGGGTGGTTGAGATTGATGGGGTGAGCTAGACCAGATTGCTCAGCACCATAACCAATTACTTTGTGAATATCTTTGAGGATGGGGAGACTACAACCTCTCTGGGAACCCTGTTTTAGTGCTAAGCCATCCCCACAGTAAAAAAGTATTTCCTGAAGTCCAAGTTGAATATCCCATACTTCTGTTTTTTCATTCTTGTCCTGTCACTAAGAGCCTGTCTCTGACATCTTTCCTGCCACAATCTGGTATTTATGCAAAAGATATTTAAAAGGTGATTAGAGGCGATCCTGCAGTGTTAGCAGCCATGTCCCTTAAGCATTTGTGTGTACGTCTCATTGGGGTCTATGGAATTGTGTATGTCCAGTATTCTTAAATGTTCCCTAATAGAATCCTCCTCCAGGCAAGGCAAATCCTTCTTCCTCCAGATCTTCCTACTAGTCAGAGGGACATGGGATTGAGGAGAACAAATTTTACCAGTAAAGACCTGAGACAAGAAGGTATGGACTGCTTAGGATGCTTCTATATGATCTTTCACCAGGTCCTCTGCTTCAGCAGCCCACATATTCTGCAGTCTATCTTTTGCTGCTGCTCTATCTGTAGATATCTCATTGCCATTCAAAGCAGTCATCAGATTCAGTACAAGGTGGGTTTTGGCTTCCCTAATCACGTTCCTGCAGTCTCAGACAGTGTATCTCTATTCCTTCTTGGTCACCTCTTTCTGCTTCCCTCTGTAGTACATTTTCCATATTTGTCCTTTTTTTGGAACTTGATGCGCCTCTGTGAAGTCCTCCTTCTACCTTTATTTAATTGACAAAACTTCCAGCTCCTTATCTCCTATCAGGCACTTATCCCATCTTACGCTTGTGGTCTAAAGTAATTCCCAAATCCTTTTTCCAGAAAAATGTTATGTTGTTGAGCTCATATAAGTCTTGAGTTTGTATTTGCCCTTTTTCAGTTTTTTTCCCACTGTTTCTTCCATTTGTCAAGGTAATTCTGAAATCTTGAATCCTGACCTTCAACATCGTTCTAGATTCTCTCAGCTTTGGGTTGTCATCCATCAGCTAAGTCATTGATTAAATATTGGAGCGAAACTGGGCACAAGGTGAAATATCAACCTCCTTCCATTTTGACAGGGAACAACTGATAACTAAAAGATGACTGTGGTTTTCAGTGGTTTTACATATCTTAGAGGAATGTATTTGCAAAAATAATTTAATGTGAAAAGTGCAAAAACTAAGCCATAACCTCACATTTAAATGTAAATATCTAGCAGCAACAACGGGATGAATTTCTGTGAAAACAATGGATTAGCTAAGTAGGGATTTTTAAATTTATTAATAGTATTCTAATGGTGTCTTAAAATACTTTATACAGTATTTGAGATATTAGACTTAAATAAAATTATAGAACTGTGTTTTAATAACACATTGCAGTCTTATAGAAAATAAAAAATGTCAAAATCCCAAAAATTAACCTAGCATTTGCTACCATAAAATTCTAAGGTCTAAATCTATATAGTCTATACAAAAGTCTAGAAAAAAAAATTCTGTTTTATGTTTTGTAATGGTGTTAAGGTAAAATGCCACAGAATGGAAAATGTAATAATGTTTCAGGTCACATTGTCTCTGTATCCTTCTCCTCATTATACAAAGAAGATAATGAAAGTGCAGAATTTAATAGAAAAATAAAGTTTTCCTGGGAAAGGATATGGCTGAAAAGTCATCTTGTACTATGTAATGTAATGGTAGCTTAAACAGTATTTTAATTCAGTTTAGTCCTTAGCTTGTAACTTAGCAAGAGATTCATTTGAAACAACAGATGCAGGAGGTTTAAAGTTAGGATTTATCTCATCTAACTTTAGCCATCTCAAAGTCAGTTGTCTAATCAGAGTGAATTATTTAG
The DNA here is from genome assembly GCA_013400435.1 of Pycnonotus jocosus. Lineage (NCBI taxonomy): Eukaryota > Metazoa > Chordata > Aves > Passeriformes > Pycnonotidae > Pycnonotus > Pycnonotus jocosus. The sequence continues at coordinate 8,630 of VWYP01008534.1, read as the reverse complement.
GTGCTCTCTGTTGTAAGCAGAAAGAGAGAAGAATCTTTACTCCTTTCTAAAATAAGTAGGAATAATCTAACTTTATTAGAGTTACTTATTTCTCTCAATTGACTAGTGATGAAATCTCTATGCTCTATTTGAGACAGTGCAGTGGACTAAATCTTATATTATGCAAAGGGAGGGTATATTTTGAGAATAAGAATGAACTGTTCTCACTTTATAAAATGAGAATCCATGTTGAGTAATAGAGGAAAAAGTCCAGGTTTGAATATGAATCTTTTAGTAAAGCCTATGAATTTGGAACAGTTAACAATGTTAAAAGGATGGATTTTATTTTAACAGCTCTTGCCTTTTATTTCTCCTTAATAAATGAAATGTCACCTCAGGGTGTGTCATCAGGACTGTGCTTTTTGATGAGATACTTCAAAAGATGTATTTATTCTAAAGAATTTACCATCTCACCTATAATAAAACAATAAAGTACTCTTGGCCATACTCCTAAATCAGTAAAATATAGAGAATATTAAAATACTAAATACTAAAATACTAGAGAAGCAGAGAACTATGTTACCTCCATGCATATATTTTCTGTTATGTAAGAGCTTCAGGACTTTATTTTCTGCATCAATTATGCTGTCTAAAAATAGCAGTAATTATGCCATTTACAAATACGGTTGCATTTCAAAACAACCCTTATCTCGACCAGGCTTAAGCTAATAGGAAGAAAAAAAATTGTGAGAGGAAAATTGTAAGAATAGTTATACCTAAATTTATTCCCCCTTCTTGATAAATACCAATACACTTAGAGAACTCAGCCATTGTATAATATGGCATATGAAATATAATTAGGTAATTGTCCTTGCAATGCCCTTGAAATTTTCCCTCCTCCATTCTGGAAAGTTAGATGGCAGCTTGACATTTAGTTCAAGTATTTATTCATGGCATCTTGGAAAGTCTTGGGGAAAAAATTGTTCTTAATAGGTAGCTCCTGGTAAAAGTGACTGAATTGCTGTGCATTGCTGCTGATAATATGGATCTATTTACCCAGTACTTGGTTAGGAGGAGAAAGGGGGAGGAGGATTTGTCTGGGAGGATTGTCTTCATGAAACAAAGCTGCTGAGATGGAGAGAATTCAAAAGGTCAGTAAGGCATCAGGGGAAGTAATCATAAGAGAGAAAACCAAATTAACAAACAAAAAGCTACTGCAAGTAAGCTCAGATCTGCCAGATTCTTATTTAAAAATAAGAAAAGAATAAATATATCCAAAATAGCCAAAATAAAAGTTTCTATCTGGGACTCGTGGCATATTTCTTTTGTTAAACTGAGAGACTATTAATGAAGCTTTGTGTATGACTCATATTGACAAATAACTGCAAGGTTGTCACATTGCATATGGACCAACCGATAAAATAGAATGAGATACAGATTTCACCACTGTACTGAATTATACAGCTGTTTCCTATGTAGTATGGTTGAGACTGAAAAATAAGGGATTTAAGTCATGACTGAAGCAGGGAATAAATCCTAATGCTTTTAGTTTTCCCTGACTTTATTCTTTTAGTCTCTAATCTACTTCTTCTCTGCTCAAAGTCCTAATTTATCTTGTTGTGTTTCTTATCTTTTCTCTCTTTTTTCCTCAACTTGTAATTCACCCTTTCATCTACTCCTTTCCTGATTTCTGCCACAGCCTTGCCTCCCATGTCTCTCCCACAATTGACGTGTTCTTTTTGTCCTCTGTGTCACCTGCAAGCCCTACTTTGTTTTATCTCTGTGTTTGACTGTCTCCTTTTCAGTGGGCTCTGTTTCTGGATCATGCTCCTTGGTTCCTGGACTCTGCTTTGGCCATCTGCTCCTTCTCTCCTCACATCTTCTCCCCTTCCTCTGTCTCTGCTTGATTTCTTCTCCTCTGCCACATATTTCTTTCTTGCTAGACTCCAAAAGAGGGAGCAGAGAAATCAGAGACAATGTCCCTGCTCATAGTTGCTGCTGAGAACTTGGGGTTTCAGAGGAGACCAACCCATTAGCAGAGAGATCCTATTTGGGTCCCGAGGAGACGCAACACCTGCAGCAGCTCAGAGAGCACAGCCCTCAGGGAGCAGGCAGAAGGCTTCCTGTCTGACCTCTGCTGCACACAGCCAAATTGCTTAGAGCTTGGCCACATTAAGGGTAAATTTCCATGTCCACAGTTAGCAGCATTCCTCAAATTAGCACTATTGTCTTGCCTGTCCTAGATGTCTCAGGCCTCCCCTAGAACAGAGAGGTACATAAAACTGTAAAAGTATGTGGAGTCAGAGAACATCTCACCCACTGGATCATTTGCTTAAGGACTCTTCAGTATAAAAGAAATAAATGAAGACTACAATAATGACTGGAATCCTTCAACCATCAATTCATTAAGTGCTTAGAGACAGCATTGAAGAGGGGCAATCAGAACTTGTAACTGGTAAGAAGGAAAAAAAACAATACTAACTTTACTATTACCAGACACTAAAGTGGGATAACAATTGTAATAATTGTATAGGATGTTCAGACAACAGGCCAACAGTGGAGAAAGGGAAGAATCAGAGTAGACTGGTAAGAAAAAAAGCACAGGAAAATGGGGAGGAGAGGGATAAAGGGCTGAAGTGAAAGAGCTAACAGATACTTGATTCAGGAACTGAAGAGGCAAGGATATATGTATGTATGTGTGGGATGCCAAAGCATCAGCAATGGAATGCCTGTGTGCATTCATTTTTCCCACATCAATACAGTCTTTTTCCCTTGTGTGTGCATGTGTCATCTGCTAGCACATTTTAAGCTTGATTAGGTGGCAAGTAGCAGGAGGCTTGCACCAGGAAACACCCATGATCTGAACTGGGGGCTAGAAAAGTGGCTCAGGGTCCATGTTAGGTAGAGACCATCCTAATACTCAAGGACCCTGATTGTGGGTGCATATGTGAGAATGAAGTTAACAGAGGCAGCTGGCAGATGCTGTAGTTGAGTACTGGATTCTCCTTCTGGAGACAAGCTCCAAGGTTCTTGGGAAATGCTGGGGAACTCTCTGACAAATTCGAGGGAGGTTAACTGTCTTGGAGCATCTGTGCTGCCAGGTGGAGGAGTTAAGGCAAGAGAGCAGGCAGAGCAGCATTTGCAAAGGTGAAGGGGAGGTAGGATTAGCTCTGAGACTTCACAGCTTGAAGTGCTGAAGCTCTTATCTGCAACAGAGACACAAGCAGGGTCCAACCCCACTATCAAGGTATGGGAAAGCTCTAGAGATGGGGAAGATTGGCTCTGATGATTCTAAGAGTAAGGCTCTTGCCCCACCCAAAGGCTTACATTTGTGAAATGGGTTTACCACCCTCGAAGGTAAAGGGAAGTCTGGTGTACCTAACAAGCAAATAACCTGCTTCATTTACCTCTAAACTTTGGAAGACTACCAGGAAGAAATGACAACTCACATAGGACTCCCTCCTGCAAGGGACATGATTAGCAACCCCAGCAGTCATCTGGAAGAATTGCTGCTGCTGCAGGAGGCCAGGATCTCGGATGTCGTGGAGCGGGGTACTTATCTGAGTTGTGGAAGTGGATTTGGTAGTGGATTTGGAAGAGAAGCAACGTGGATGTTGCTAAGGGCAGTGTTTTTCTGTTTACCTGGTCATACTACCTCAGTGTGTGTGTGTGTGTGTGTGTGCTACAGTGTCAGCACTGCTGCTGCCTGAACCTGCAAACCGCAACAACAGCAGCCACCTGCATGAGAGTGGGGTGGAGGCACCCCCAAGTTCCCCAAGGGGACTCAGCTGGGCATCTGCACTCAGAAAAGAAGAATTCAGAAGTGTGCTGCATCCGGCTGGTCTCATAACATGCTTTCCAAAAGCCTCTTTGCCTAAAGCTCCCCTCTTACATGACTTAATAGTAGAAAAAAATCCCCTCTAATAATATTTAGGCTTTGTCAAAACCCCACTGTGACATAATTCACTTTAGTAGTTTATATTAAACCAAGTTAGAAGCAGTGAAGAGGAAAGAGTGTGACAGCCTTGCTTTTTTCCTGCATATAATGTCATTAATTGTCTCAGAATGCAAAATGCATTAATTGTCCTTCTGATTCAATGGAGACTATTACAGTCTTTTATACTTCTTATGGTAACATAGCTTTAAGATGTTAAGTGAATGATGATTTGAAGATTTCAGACACACAGGGTCACAGAAAAAAAAAACCTCAGGTAACATCAATAAGAAATTAGTGCTTGAGAAGAGAGTGAACCATCTCATGAAGGGTTTTTTTTTATGAAGCCTGTAACTAGATTTCCAGAATATGAAATCAAGGGTTCTGCTAAATAAAGGGATCTCTAATTACTGGGTTTTTTATGTTGACAAGGCAAATTATTTCTGAGAAAAAAAAAAGCTAGATTAATTCTATTTCTGAAGGGAATAATGAGTTGATATGTGGCAGCTTCTGTCTGGTGTTCATTGTCTTTTTTATCAAGTGGATGACAGGAAGATTGATAATTTGATCCCATCAAGAAGCAGAAAAAAACAAGCAACCTCACCCCATCCAGTAAATGAAACAAGTAGATAGGGAGAAGATGCAGGTGAGAGAGGAAATAAGAGCAGTCTTTTACAGGATTATGGCTGTCAGAATTTTCAATCAGTTTTGTACATAAGCCTATGGCTGACTTTCAGGTTGAGGAGCTGCACCATGTGTACAGTGCAATGTAGCACGTCACCTGCACACAGTTTTCATGTACTTGCACTACTTTTATGTTGAATGAATAACCTCCCTCTCACCATAAACTTTTGAGGATGAATTGCACAGATAAGGTTTGCTTAATTTCTTTCAAATGAGAGGTGTTATCTTCTAATCTTCTCTGCTAGCAAAGAAATACAAGGAAACCTGACCCTCTTTTGGATTCTGTGCTTTGCCTACCTGCTGGGCCCTACTGTTGACAACCTTGCTGAAATTACATTTTCTTTGGTTGGGAAAGTAATGTGTTGCTTATATCAGGGCTGTGACTGAAGCCCAGCACATCAGAGAAGCATGGGAGTGCTGTGAAGTAATCATAGATAAAACCAGGACATATTTGTAAACAGGTTGTGTGAGGCTGTTGGTTTTCATTCACCTGTGGAGAGAGAATGAATGCCTTATAAATAAAGCCAAAGGGGAAGATGTTAAACATCCTGTATTTGCTTCATAAATATATGCATCTAAAAATAAATTTGCATTTTTTGTGTTTAGCTCTATATTATTAAATCAGGATCACTTTCTGCAGTACCCTGCAAGGCAAATGAAGTGTACTACCAAAAATGAAGGTAGTCTCTTAAAAAAATATATTTTTTTCAACAATTAGGTCCATGGTGATTTTTCAACATACATATATATATATGTGCCAGATAAATGCTGTTTGTTTCAAGTGAAAAGTCCTTGTGTCCTCTTACCCATGTCTTCCATTCCCAGTCTGCACATCTTATATCCTCAGGAAAAAAAGACTGTCATATCTGAGAGACAGAGATCTCCCCGAACTTCTTTCTGCCCGTTGATGCATGGTGTGTGAGGGCCCTGCTCCAGAACACCCAGGAAACCCAAAACTCATTTCTGAGTATGTTTCCTGCACGGTTCATGAACTGGTGTGCTATTATAAACACAGACCATACCATTCTGTCATGTGATTCAGCTCCCAGCATGGGGTTGTAGGTGAAATGTCTGCAAAATTCCATTATTTGACTGGAATTCATCATATGTCTGAGACTCGAGAGATTTCCAGGGCCTTTTGTGTCTTTCTCTGTTTGTTTTTCCTCTCTCCTATGCCCCTCATTTCTACACATTTTCATATTTCCTGGGATATATGGAAGAGAATTCACAACTTCATAGTCCTTCTTGCAGGACTGTTTTTACTTCTAGCCAGGAAAGGAAAAAGAGGAGATTCTGCCTTAGTGTTTATTTGTAGGGGCCAAGGATACTGGCTGCAGCAGCTGCATTTTCCAGTATTTTCCTTATCATGGCTTTGGGAGAGTTTTTCTCCGGTCAGATCAAAAAGTTTTGGTCTTCCTTTATTCACATGAGCCTCCCACTGTTTTCTCGTATGTGAAGTTCTTGTAGCTGTCATTTAAGGATAAGGAAAGAAGACAAAACTTTCCTTAAAATTATTTTAAAAGTATTTCTGTAATAAATTTTGCATAATCTTTTTGAATCCTAAAGGAAAATTGGTTCTGGCTATTCCTTTTAGTAATGTATAAAAATTGTCACTGTAGCAGAGGGTTCATCTTCACAAAATAAATGATCATAATGGCTTCTTTATAAATGCTTATTACATTGTATTACTGGAGAACCTCTTCTGAGATAACATGTTACATGAAAAAACCTTTTGTGATTTTAGTTTTAGAGATTTAAATGTCAGCCTTCATGAAAAGTGTTTTTATAAAAGCTGAAAGAGGCAACAGACCCTTCCATCAAGTGACCTCAAATGGAGTTCTTTCCAGAAAGGAGAAAAAGTACCTCTTATATGTTAAAATAAAAGAAACAGAATAGATTCGATTTTAAAAGTTTAGCCTTTTTTTTTCAAGTTATCAAATAAATTTATATATTATTTTCTACCATCCAGGCTCATAGCTTGTTTGCAATTAGCAGTTATACCTGCATACTGATGAAGGGGAAAGTAAATACTTCTTTCCTAAAATTATTATCTTGATACAAGTGGATTTCCACAAAAAAGAAAAAGTTTAGTGAGTGTTAAAAGACATTGGCTTCACTCAGATATTCCACATAAGACCAAACCTAACCATTTACAGTGTCCTCTGACCCAGAAGTAAAAATTTACTATTAAATGTACCATGCTTCTGGGTTAATGCTTATGTCATGGTCCTTGGAGAGCTGTAAATGGACTGGTTTTCAAGGTAAAAATCAGAGCTGGAATTGAGACTGGGTTTGCTTCTTAGGAGACATGTTTCCTTTCAGTAGGGAACAGACAAACAACAACCATTTAGTCACTGGCTGCATAAATCTACAGTGCCAGTTTTGCCAGGCTTGTTCCTTCTCATTTACACGTGCCATAGGAGGAAAGGTATTTTAGTACATAAATACGTGAGTCCATCTCTTTGCAACACCGTGCGTCATAAAACCTGTCAGTGTTAAATACCACGTTTGAAGACAAACTAGAAGCTTCCTAAATGAAAACTCCTTGCATTTGCATATGCATTTGCTGCAATAACCAGTGATGGTAGCAAGGAGGTTGAGACACCTTTTACAGTGTCCCTGTCTGCCTGGCTGTGAATCTGTTACAGCACGTGAGTCACTGAGAGCGGGAAGCTGAGGAGATGCTAACATGCAATCTCTGTCACCAGAAATCAGCTAGGAGCCTCAGCACAGGAGTCTGTGTAAACTCAAATAATGAAAGTGAGAGGTATTGGGACAGTTAGGACACTAATTCACAAAAGGCGAGATGAATAATCATCATTTATGAAAAGCGCTCTGCAGTAATTGCAGCAAACTGTGTTTTTGCAACCTGCTTTCATAGAGCATCCTCTGTCTCCTTCTTCAAAATCATGCAGAAAGTTTTAAAATCTCTCTAATTTTCAAAGAAGAACTGTTCCTAGTCCAGTTTTGTTTAGTGTATTGTGCTATGAAGTGCAAAATACACATTAATTTGGATATTTTTTCTTCTTAGTCTTAGATCTCAAGACAGTCTTGTTTGCTCACTATGTACACGTATATACAAGAGAAAGAAAAAAAAAATAGTCTTGATGTCTTACAGTCACAGGAAATTCTTCTTCCTGAAAGAATTTTTCTCATTCCTACAACTAGAGAAAAACCCATGGTAATTCAGTCCAATTTGTAATTTTATTTCATTGGTTAGTTTCATTGATGTAATAATTGACAATGTAAAATTAGCAAGATCAATAAAGATATTTGTAGATGTCAAAAATGTCTGTGCATGATGCATCTCTCCCTCTCTGGAGATCCAGGATAAATAGGAAAGCTGACACCTCAAGCCCTCTCAATAATATGTTTGTTTCCATAGTATTATCAACAAAAGCTCTAGTGACTGTCCTTTTTGAATGCAGACAGTGCAGACACGTGGTTTTGTGGACTTCCTCAGCATTCAGTGGTGACTGAAAACATCTCAAGAGTATTCAGATGACCTACTGGACACAGCTACCTTAGCAGGTGATGAATCCCCACACCTCTGTGGGCAGCACTTCACTGCCATTTGGAGCAGCTCATGTAATTTAGACTGGAAATTTGACTTTTCAATGCTTGCAGTTAAGTGACATGAATCCCATCCAAAGAGAATACTGTAGTCTCCTGATGAACTCGAGGAGAATGCTTACACCAGCATTTCCCTGTTAATTTTTCTACCACTTGCAGAATCAGACCTTGCTTAATGAAAGAGCACCTTGTGGTCTCTTTAGAATTTAGAGACCCCCATATGAAGATGAGAAAGCCCTTTCTTTGGCAATCTGTTTGTAACTGCATTTTATGGCAGTTAGTCTTAATTTTGCCTGCCTATATCAGTTTATGGTCATAATAAGATATTGACACATTTAACAGCAGCTGTTTAAAATTTCATAAATATCACAAATGCCAACCATTCTTTAAAAACAAAAACAGAACCAAAAGATATACAATATAAGAGATATATAATAAAAAGATTTGTAATGTTTTAAAA
>VWYP01008531.1:349656-417850 GCA_013400435.1 Pycnonotus jocosus | reverse complement strand
CATTTGTGTTAGTTTTAGGAATAGCATTAAATGAACTGCCTGGTCAAGTTCTCTGAGAATGTATTTCTCGTTGTGAATTGAAATATGAAACCTGTAAAGGAAATTACTTTCAGTTTTTCAGGGGTTTTCTGTGTATCCCACATTCATCTCTTCTGTAGAATTTCTCACTTTTACCTTTAAATCAATCTACCAGATTCTTCTTCCTCCCCTTTTTCTGTTTCCATCCTTAGTAATCTTCCTCAGTGTTGGAAATACTGCATTTGTTAAGTGGCATTTTACCCAGCATATTTTAGACGACTAAGTTGTCTTGATACTTGAAATGTATACTCGTGATAGAATGAGTGCACGAAAAGCTAAAGCTGTGCCTTTTCTACCTCCTGAGGATCTTACAGAGCAGTTTCTTACAGAGTTGTCAAAATGTGTTTTTTTTCAAGTCCAGGGTGCTTGTAGTATTAGGATTATTGTGATTTTATTGGCCACAGCATTGCTAAGCAATGTATTTGAGCTCTGAGTTAGTCTCACAGAAATACGGTCTTGAAATAGGAATCAAATGGGCAAGAAGGTAATGGGCATGGTTTTGTCCTGTATACACTTACATTCTACAGGGAAATCAGTGAGCTTGGTTTTGGGCATCTGGGCACTATTTGCACATAATTTGATGGAATGAAGTAGGGTTCTAGTTAAGCAAGCAGCATCTTTATTGACACAATGACTGCCAGGAAGAAGAAGAAAATGTACTTTTAAACTTTTAAATTTTAAAAATGCACATTTTTAGGGGCTGACTGCCTGTTTGCCACAGGATATATTACTGGAATAGGCTAATATTGGTTAGGCTGTTTTTGTTTGTCTGTATTTTTGAGCAGAACTATACTTCAAAATAAAAGTTGATGTTGCACCAAAACCTTTTCGGAAAATGTGTTGTTATCACTTAAATTCATCTTGGTAGTAAACACATGAGAACAGATGTTCAGATTCTAACCATAATGATTGTTCTGATTCTCCTTTTGTGCTGAATGCTATGTCTAAAAGGATAAGAAAGATCTTATATTACTTTACCATCTTTGATTATTTCTGTCTAGGGACAGGACAAAGGTCTCAAGATCCAGCCTTCAAAAGAAATGGTGTGAAAGTGCCTGGTGATCGAAGAATAGAGAATGGGGTAAGTGCTTGATGCAGTGGCTAATTGGATTGGGTCTGGCTGAGCTGGAGTTCATTTTCCCACAGCCCCTCCCAGTGCTGTGTGTTGCACTGGCAGCCAGAAAGGTGCTGATAACACTCCAGAGTTTTGGCTACTGCTGAGCAGGGTTGGCACAGCATCAGCACTGTCTCAACGTTCCCCCCACATCAAGGGGCTGGCAGTGGGCAAGGTCCTGGGAGGGGACACAACTAGACCATCTGACCCAAAGTAACCAAAGGGGTGTTCCATGGCATGTGGCGTCAGCTGAGGTACAAAGCCAAGGGAAGGAGGAGGAACGGGGGAACATTCATTGTTTTACAATGTTTGCCTCCTGGAGCAACCACTCCCTGTGCTGAAGCCCTGCTTCCTGGGAAATAGCTGGACATCGCTCTCTCATAGGTAGAGAATAAATTATTTTTTGTCCTTGCTTGCTTGCACAAACTTTTTTGCCTTGGCTTTAGTCAACTGCCTTTTCTCAATGTGGGAGTAGTTTTCCAGCTTATTCTCTCTGCCCTGTACTGCTGGAAGGGGAGTGGTAGAGCAGCTTGGTGGGCACCTGGCACCCAGCCAAGGTCAATCAACCACAGTCCTTTTTGGTCCCTGAATGGGGTGAGACAAAGGCAGTTATATATCTACATATATATAAATATTTTGCATGCTGTAGTAAAAAGTAGTTGCCAAGTATCAAGCTCCTGTGTGAGGCACAGTTTGTCAGCTGCACAGCTTATCTCTCTATTTTGCTGAGTTTGGGAACATATTAATACAAACAATGGCTGTGTGCTTTGCCCTCACACTGATGGCCTTGTTACGCTGGGGGAGCTGTCTTGTGGGGATGATGAGGGAATACACCTCCCTCTCCCTGCCTGGGATGGATGTGAATGCTTTTAAAATGCAGGCTCCCATGTTTGCTCATCTATATATGGGCTGTTTAATACTGTTAATAATATTACCTGATATTGTTGGCACCCCTGTGGCGTTTGTGGATTTCAGTGTCATCCTGGTGTAAGAGAAAACAAACTTCAGGTGAGGAGATATTGAGATATGCTCTGAGGTAACCAGTTCCTGGGTGGCAAGAAGGTGTGTGGAAGGATTTGGGCAGGTGCCTGGGGGGGTTATCACCTCCCATTGCCTGGGACTTTACACCTGAGCAGGTAATCTGTCAACCCTGGCAAACTGACATGTCAGCTGAGAAGGGTGCCTTGCCTACCCCAGTGAAAACCAGCTGGCTCCCACCCTGGCCTGGGAGCCACAGGACTCAGAGCACTGTACTTGAGGCAGGAACCCAAACTGTGTTTGAGGACACTATGACTGAGACAGGGCCTCAAACCACCATAGTAGTGGAAAAGGAGAAATGGAAACGGACAAAGCAAGCTGCAGGTCCATGTTGTCGGTTGGAAAGGGAGGAAGAAGGAGAATTAGGCGAGTAGGTCAGATAAAGAAGCCGGTCCTTCAAAAAAGAAATTGCAAAGAGTGAGACAAATCAAACAGGAGGTGAAGTTACTCTGTCCTTGACCTCATCAGAACTTCACGACTTGTGAAAAGATTTCAGCTGCCAGCCACTGTTATCCACAAGCCACATGAGCAGATTTCTGACTGGCTGCTTCGGTGCTGGGTTAATGGGGCTGACCGTCAGTGCTTGGAAGGTCATGAAGCCAAACAGCTGGGATCCCTTGCTAGAGATCAGGAAATTGAAAGAGGAATTGGAAAACAGGGAGCAATTTGTGGTTTCTGAACATGGCTCCTCTCAAGTGTGGGGGCAAGGGATCTGATTAAGGAAGATCCTGTAAATTCCCAGGGAAGTGAACCACTGCAAATGAAGGTATGTAGTACTTGAGAGAATTAGCAGTGCTAGAAGTCATCTGTACTGATCTAAAAAGTGTCAATGTCCCTAAACATCCAGAGGATGTCCCTTGCACAGTGGCCATGTGGAAGGAGGCGGTTCAAAGTGCCCCTTGCATCATGGTCCAGCATCTTGGTGGCACTGTATTACCTGCAGATGGATACACCAGCTGTGGAGGTGGCATCCTCCTGGCTTTGAAATACAGAAAAAACTGGATATTCCCACATCCCTACAGGCCAGCACCCCAGATTTTAGGGGCAGCCCAAGAGATAGCTCCTCACCTGCCCCAGTCAGAGGGAAGGGAAGCCCCAGAAACAGGCCAGTGTAATGAGCTCTGGTTGTTTCTGCATGAGCAGGGAGAGGGCATGAGGCAGTGGGATGGTGAACCCACCTCCAAGCTGGAAGCCTGTGTCTGTGGGCTGGGAGGGAAGAGAGCTGTTGAGAAAGGGTCACTCAAGAAGGCTGTCAGTGTAGTTGCTACAGAGAGACAGGAAGGCAATCAGTGATGTCCCAGACATGAAAGGACTGAAATCACCTCCTTTAACCATGGTGAGGGGACTTCTGATGTGGCATTGCAAAGGTCAGCCAGAATATTCTGACCAGGAACAGGAATAGAGGGTCCCTGCCTCTGGCCAAGAGGAGGAAAGGGATGACTGGGCACACTGGACTGTGTGGCTGTGATGGCATGGCATATCAGATCCACGCTAGTGTGAAGCTTTAGTAGGTAACTGATGTGTGTTACTGATGCCATTGAGGCATGGGAGTGCAGAACCCATCTGGATCTTTGGAGGGACTGGAGGATGCCAGTATGTATTAGAGGCTGAGGTGAGTTTGACAGGGGACAAGTGGCAAAAGCACCCCATTGTGACTGACCCAGACGCTCCTGATATCCTCAACATCAACTGCCTCAGGAGAGGGTACTTCAGGGATCCCAAGGGCTACTGACAGGGTTTAGCTCTGGCTACTGTGAATACAGAGAAGATCAGTTATCCACTCTGCCTGGCACAAGAAGACCTGTTCATTGTGAGATTGCTGCAAGTTGAAGAACAGCAAGTGACAACTGCTACCAGGACAGTGCACTGGCAGCAATACCACACCAGCTGAGACTCTGTAGTTCCCATTCGTGGATTAATTCGTTGACTGAAGAGCCAAGGAGTGCTCAGCAGGACCCACTCACCCTTCAACAGCCCCATATAGCCAGTACAAAAGTCTGATGGGGCCTTGTGAGACGTTCTGTGGTGACATGGTGTCTTGGAGAGGGTTGAATCAGACAATGGGACTAATTTTTGAAATAACCTCATAAACTGCTGGGAAAAGCAAAATGGCATTGAGTGAATGCATCATGACACTTAGCACCCAAAAGCCTCTGGAAGAACTACCATTATAGGGTAAATAGAGGCTTCCCCTCTTTGGAGATACTGGTGCAAGTTGTACCATGGACAGAAACTAAGACGCTGTTGTGGTGAGGTTGTTTATTGACTGCCTTAAAATAGACTCAAACCCTCTAGCCATTGTAATCCTGGCTTTCAGTTTTCAGGATGTCACCAGGATCTGTTGGCTGCCGTAGCTGTGCTTGTACAGGTGATTTCAGAGCAGCAAATGCACCATAATTCCCCTTCTCTACTCCCATCAGAATTTTTTTCTCAGTTTGGAGGTTTTTTTTCCTCTTGCAGTTTTGTCAGAAGTCCCTAACTCCAGATTTCAAGTTGACACCAGTTACAGTTTCAGCACTGAATCCATTGTCTGCCACTCTTGCTCCATAATTATAGATGTAAGATTGAATCTAGATTCAGGAAATATCTGAACAGACAACCAATAACAGTGCTGTCTTTGAGAGTGGTGGTTTCCCTCCTGCCCAGCCATATTTAAACTTTCTATTTTCTTCAGCTTACAGTGAAGTGCTTTGAATTGTAGTGATACACCTACAAGCACAGATCCATCCTGCCACAAGCTGAGCATTCTGGGCTCAGTCAGTCAAAGCTGATTCATGCTGAGCTGAATTATAAAGGGCTCTGAAATGCCTCTTTAAAATGCTGCTGGGATTTTGCTAGAAACATTAATGTTCCAAGAGGTGTCATTTTGTGTGAGTTGTTGGATTGGGCTACACATGCACATGAGCTTACAATTGCTTATTTCTTTACCATGAGAAGATGTTGTGTCTCTCTAATTATTTTATTCACTATTCAGTTGTTATATTTGTAAGTCTTCTATTATACTTTTCTGCAGTAGCTCTGTTAAGTGGTAGCCAAATTAAAAATTCTAGACTTATCATGCTTTGGCTTTTCTTTGACAGGTAAGTGCACCAAGGATGGATATGACACTGGCTGAACTTCAGGAAATGGCATCACGCCAACAGCAACAAATTGAGGCTCAACAACAAATGCTGGCTAACAAGGTGAGTTTGGAATTAGATTGTTTACAGCCAGAAACAAAGGTAGCAAGAGTCATGTGAAGTGGAGGGAGGATTGGGGAATTGGGGTTTTTTTCACCTCTTCTAAACAGAGGGCTCCTTTTCTTTGGCTGCCTGTTTTTAGATTTGAAAGTCAATATATGCAAATATCCAGTTGTAAAACATATAAATAATGCCAGTGATAGAAGTGACCATTTAGCTTACTAAAAGGATAGAGCACATAAACATTAGTATGTTGTCATTCATCCTGGTGCCTCTTTCAGCTTTGTTTGTGCTCCATGTGGTGACCAGCAATTCACCAGTTTGATCACTGAACAATGCTTTTGTCTCTGCTGTCCTGTCATGCTGTCTTGCCTTCTCCTGATAAGAGTTCAGCATTCCTGCTTTTCTGGGGCAGCTGGCTGGAAGAGATGTCTTGTATGTGATAAAAGTAACCTAGGACTGTGATTTATAAAATGCTTGCAGAATGATAACAGAAAAGCTCATGGGAGCACACAGGGTGCTTCTGAATTGCGTAGGGAAAAAAATACTCTGAATGCGTCTGCAGAATGGTGGCAATAGAGTTCATGTTTTGCTTGAGTGTTACTTGTACACATTACTCTTGAAAATGTTACAGAAAATGCTGCTTTTGGCAGAGAGTTGTTAAATGTGAGCCTGTCCTGAAGAGGGCTCATCTGTCTGGGTGGCTGTTCCCATGCATTTTAGAATATTGTTTGCTGGGGAAGTAGGCTGCTCTGAGGATCTGCCCTCAGTACTTTTCCTGTGTCACACACCCTGTCTCCTCCCTTGGAGATCAGCTGTGTGTGTCTGTATGTTTAGTGCCTTGTTCAGTTCTCTCGGCCCTCAATAATTGGATCTCAGGGAAATGCTTCAAGCCATGGCTTTCTAACACTTCTGCAGCACCTGCTAGGTGGTACTATGGCCTGTCAAAATAGCCAACAAAACTTTCTCTACTTCATGGTAAGAACAGGTGCAGCTGTGATGCAGGAAATTGGTCAATCAGCCAAATGATGAGGTTTCATTTGAAATGGAGCAGCACAGTTAATACCCATACTGCCCTGTTCAATTGGCCAAAGAATTTTGCCCTCTTCTCAGTTCTAGCTGAGATGTGTTTACATATGAGAAGCCTAAACTTTCACAGCTTCAGCTTCACTCAGGTGATGGCAATACACCCTGGTCTTATAAATAACATGGTAGTCACAAGAAACAGGAAGGCTGTTTTTACTGTACATGGAGTTGTACAAGATTTTAAAAAAATAAAAATAGGAGTTTGAGTCTGGATAGCTATCCATTGGGTAGGTGTCTGCTGCCTGTAGTTTGAAGAACAGTAGCCCTGTGGGTGTCCCACTGGTAGGATTTTTCATTTCAGTGCCTCCCTGGAACAAACCTGCTTTCCTAAGTGCCTCTTCAGAGTGACTTTCCATTGCCTCTTTCCTGCTTTGTGAAGTCAGATGCAGTATTAAAAATAGATTCTGAGGGAGGAAAAAATACACTTTCTTTTTAGACATGAGCTGTAATTTTTTTTTTGGTGACATTTTCCTGCGTGGGAGTGTCTCTAAAGTAGTGCATACACTGAGAGTGCTGCCTGGTCCTGGTTTTCTCCAGAAGGCAAACTCACTTTTTTGCTCTGCCTTTTTTATTCCAAGTGCACGAGAATCCCTGGTTTATAAATGTTACTGGTGATATTTTTTTCCCTCTTTTGTGGGTTTGGTTTTTTGAAGGAAGTGTGGAGTTCTAATATTAGTAGTGGTAGTCTTGGATTTTAGTGGGTGCTTGGGAAAGTCTTACTAGTTCTACTCCCCTGAAGCAGCCTGTCATCTCCAGAGCTGGAAGATGTGTATAATGGCCAATGATTTAGAAGACTTCTTTGTAGGTGATCCAGTGATCTCGTGGTTTCTTCTAGGTCTGAACTAGACATGTGTATAATAGAAACTGGTAACACATTATTTTACTCTCTGGGAAGGGCAAAGGATCCTCTCCACTAAGGTGACATCTGTTGTTTAAATGAGGGCCAGGTCACTGTAAAGGTTTTCCAGTGCCTTGGATTATCTGTGTGGTGATAGTGGTGATCATTTTGAGGAGACCAGTGTGTTTTCAGAGGTTTGGTGTGCAGCCATCCTCTATCTCGAGGTTTTAGCAGAGCTAGTAAAAGTACAAATAGTAATGGAAAATACCAATAATTTATGGAATTCCTTCTACATAATGTCTCATATTCTCCAGCATGACTTAGTTGTTTAAAATGTGACATATGATAGAGATATGTAAAGCACAAGCAGCATGGAGAAGGTGGAGAGGAAATAGTCCTTAGCTCTTGTAACTCAAGATCTGAGTAGTGATTAAATCAAATTAGCAAATGTCTTGGAACATGAATGCTAAAATTTTTCCTTAGACTTCAAAATCTTTGTCTTGACTGCAGGAACAGCGCCTGAAATTCCTGAAGCAGCAAGATCAGCGACAGCAGCAGCAAGCTGCTGAACAGGAAAAACTGAAGCGATTAAAGGAAATTGCTGAGAATCAAGAAGCCAAACTTAAGAAAGTGAGAGCACTGAAAGGTCACGTGGAGCAAAAAAGACTCAGCAATGGAAAATTAGGTGAGTTGCTGCTTGGGGAAGGTAGCCTGGGATTTTTCATGGAACGCAGCTCTTGGAAGTCAAAAATTTCTGGTAATTTCAGTGGAGGTATTTACAGCATTCCAGGAAATGTTAATCTTAACAATTTCACATCTTCTGTTTACCAAGAAAACTCATGACTGACCTAGAGCAAAATATATTTTCTTACTATATTTTAAAACATCTTGTAGGAGCACCCTGTATTTTGAGCCTAGCATGTCTGCTCTTTAATTACAGAGTAGGTTTTTCCTTACTTGAATACCTTTGTGCACCACAGTAACTTTTTCCATCCTTGATGTCAATACCCTACACATTTAGAGTGTTTTTTTCTTGGCCTATAACAAAGCTTAGCCTGGTACCCAAGTTACCTTTTATGCAAGGGGTAACTAATGGTCAATCTGGCTGCATATTTTCTTTTTAATTATGTGAATCTGATCAGAGTCTCTCTTGCTATATTACTGTAGGTTATGTGCTTGTAGTTCAGCATGTTGATACAGCATTAAGTCTGAAATAAATATTTATTCTTCTGCCTACCTTTTCATCGTCTCTATTGTGCAAAACTTGTTATTTGCAGCCTGACTTAACTGAAAACATGAGTATGTTGTTTTAGTAGGAAGCATTTTGGTTGACAGATGAAGCAAAAGTGTTTTTCTGTCAGAGAATCCCTTTTCTGTTTGGGTTCTGTTGCGCAAAATAAACATAAGTTTTCAGGCATGAAAGGATGGTAGAATAATACAAGATCCTGGAGCATGTGAATCTCTTCCTGCACCATCCCCAGCAGATCTGATTTTGTTACTTGCTTGAATTCCTACTGATTCCTTAAACTTCATTCTACAGTGGAACAGTTTCAGCAGTGGGAGCAGCTGATGAGAGATTTTTGTAATAGACCCTAAAAAGCCCTCTGAGTCTTTGTTTAATATGACAGCTTGGGTGTTTTGTCACTGAGTTCTTAAGACCTAAATTCAGAGTCTAAGTATCATAAATATGCCTTGTGGTTTAGTGTCTTCCTGCTGAATTCAGCATTCACTGAATTTAGGCTTCTCCAGATTGAATTCAGTCTGGCATTGTGGTTTTGTTTGTTTCTATACTTCAGAAAGTTTAAGGAAAAAAGAAAAAAGTTCTCTTTCGCTCGCTGTGAGTGCTGTAAGTAGCCCAAATTTCCATAACCATTCTAGTGAAGTGTGCATTTGCCAGAGCTCAGAGGAAGAGCTGGTGTGACAGGGCAGTGGGTTTGGCTGAGCAGCCCTGCTCTGGGGGCCAGCAGGGCGCTCTCTGTCTCCTTAAGTGCTGCCTTGGAAGCAGCCCACGCTGGGCTGTTTCTCAGGGCAGCTATTGTGCTCTGCCCTTCTTTGCAGTGGAGGAGATTGAACAGATGAACAGCCTGTTCCAGCAAAAGCAGCGCGAGCTGGTGCTGGCCGTGTCCAAAGTGGAGGAGCTCACCCGGCAACTGGAGATGCTGAAGAACGGCCGGATTGATGGTTACCACGACAACCAGTCGGCTGTAGCTGAGCTCGACCGCCTCTACAAGGAGCTGCAGGTAATGGGAGGCCAGCCCCTGACCCTCAGCTCTGCTGGGCTAAAAGTTGGTGGGGTTGTTTCTTACTTTGTTGGAAAGAAATCCCGTTGCTCCTGTTCCTGCCAGGGCTGTGTGACGATCTGCATGCTGAGGATGGAGGGTTAGCTGTGCTGGGTTCGAGGTAAAGAGAGGAAGGAGCACATGCTGTCTGTACCTTTCCTTTCTGCAAAATTTGGAGACTAACCAAAGTTTTCTCCAGAGGGAAAACATGACTTGACTTTTTAGAAGGCTTTTCTCTTTCCATCAGTTTCCTGTCCTCAGTCCTGAAAGTGAATTTGTTTTTATTTTGGTTGTTTTCCCCTCCTCCCCCACTGCTTTGTGAATTTATTCAGTTGAGGAACAAACTGAACCAGGAGCAGAATGCCAAGCTGCAGCAACAGAGGGAGTGTTTGAACAAGCGCAACTTGGAGGTGGCAGTCATGGATAAGCGTGTTAATGAGCTGCGAGAGCGGCTGTGGAAGAAAAAGGCAGCTCTGCAGCAGAAAGAGAATGTACCAGTAAGTGTGGGCTATTTAATACCTAAAACATTCATTCTGTGTCTTGTCTGTACAGCCTGAAGTAAAGACTTGCTTGGGGGGAAGGCTGTTGAGATGCTAGACTTGTTGTCTTGATCCATATGTAGTGGAAGTGTTGTATTATTAAAGTCCTTTTCATGGTACGTTAGTGTTAACCTACTTACTCTTTACAGACAAGAAGTCTTATGCTGTTGTGAATTTTATTTTAGATTTTATTTTATATATTACTATCTCAGCTTTATAATTCTCAGAGCTTTTTCAAAAAAGCACTTTTGATATTTTAGAGTGTCATTTGCTGCTTGTTTTATCCTTTTTGACTTCTGTTCAAACTCTATGAATGGATACTGCAGAATAAAATTCTTTCAATTTTCTTCTTTCTTTTTCCCCCAAGGTTTCTTCAGATGGGAATCTACCACAGCCAGTGGCTTCTGCTCCGAGTCGAGTGGCAGCAGTAGGTCCTTATATCCAGTCCTCTACTATGCCACGGATCGCTTCCAGACCTGAGCTTTTGGTGAAGCCAGCATTTTCAGATGGGACACAAGCTTTGCAGGTACCTGATGGGCCACTGAAAACACAAACGTTGCCCAATATGAGAGCTGGGAACAGTTCACAAGCTAAAGCTCCTGCAGGTAATAGCTTACAATTAATATTTCTTGTCCAGACATGCTTTGTTTTCTTACCTAACAGCTCTGTTTTGATGTTTTCGGGGTTTTTTTAAACAAAATATTATTTAAGATGTCAGTCTTGCTACTTGCAATTTTTCCTGCACCAGTGAATATATTTTATAAGCACTGAAGTTCTATGATTCAATGTTAAAAATTAAGTAAATCTATTAGTGAGCACTTTGAATTGTTATACAGTGTGGAATATAGGAGGATTTTCCTATAAAGTAATTATTTATTTTAAATTTCTCCTAAAAACTATTCAATAGTATGTTTGAGTTTCTAGAGACAATTTTAGTACATACCTGGTAACCTGGTGCCTGGATTTAAAAACCAGCAATGCCAAGTTTTCTGATTGCGCATTTTGGAAATGACCCAGGTCAAGAATTAACCAATATGGCAGATTTTACAAAGGAGGCAGTTGCTTGTAGCACAGAAATAGCAGTAAAGTTACTGACTTGCTCGTGTGAGGTTTGGTCTTTCCTACTTGGAGAGTTAATGGAGATTTGTTGGCTTCTCTCTGTGGTTTTCTCCTATGAGAGACAGTTCAGTAAGAGAAATCTAAAGAAACTTTTAGAGAGTTGTAAATATCTCTTCCATGCTATCCTGGGAGAAGACTCCCTTTTCAGCTGAGAGAGAAGAGAAACACTGGTCTTCCCAAAAGCAAGAGATGGAGACTGAGCTTGTAGAATAGTTCTGTTTATTTTCTATCTCCCTTCCTTCATCTCCAATTCTGGCAGATACTAAAATAACCATTGCACAAAAGCAGTTCCAAGTGTCTCTTGCCGTGTTGGAGAATGGAGGATTGTTTCTTTTTATTTGGTTTGCTGATCCTAAACTACTGGAGAGAAATTTAAACTCTAGACCACACAACATTTGAATTTTTGCTAGAGCAATGTGTGGTGAACTAAAATATCCCTTCTTATTCTTTAGCATTTGGACAGGACTGCTTTCCTAGAGAGAGTTTTTGGTACATGGTCAGAATGAAGCTTTCTGCTGCTGCTTATTACTACTATTTGCATTGCACATTACTTAGGTTATTTAGAATTTAGTAGAGAGAATCTGGTGAAATTCTCAATGGGAGATGGCAAGCATTTTCTTAGTGGTTTTTGAAGATCTGGGTGTCTACTCCAGTGAAGGTAAAGATC
Source organism: Pycnonotus jocosus (assembly GCA_013400435.1). NCBI lineage: Eukaryota > Metazoa > Chordata > Aves > Passeriformes > Pycnonotidae > Pycnonotus > Pycnonotus jocosus. The sequence continues at coordinate 405,913 of VWYP01008531.1, read as the reverse complement.
AGCTTTAATGCAGACCCTGTATGTACCTTAAACACACAGATGAGTTTTCTCCTGTTTTGGATATCCCTGGCAGGGTCTGTCTATGCTTTAAAGCATCATGTTTTTCTTTGCACAATATATCTTTTTTATACTTAACATTGTATCATTTTTAACTTAGCACAGATACTCAAGGAAAGTTTCCTACTAACTGGAAATGAGCCAATATAGAGAAGTTTTTGTTTTTGAATGCTGTAAGTGCAGATGTGTGCTACGACAAAGAGTTTTGCTGCTGCTTTTGGTAGTTGTTCTTGAACTTCATTGCATTCTTGTTTTAAAACAAGCAAATGAAAATCTCTAATGATAGGTTTTATAGCAGTTAACCTCTGTGTGATACTTTTACATTAGGTAGACCTGACTCTTACAGAAAGAAAAACCTGTAAGTCAATAAAAACTACTATTTTAGCTTAATCCATTCCACTTATTCTCTCCTAGGTTCTGTGGTCCCCAATGCAAAACCTTCCCCATCTGCCCCTGACTGGAGTAGTTCAAATACAGACAATCATATTAATCAAGGATCAGCCTTGGTTTCAGGAAAAGGAATGGTGACAAGTGAAGGACAAGGTATGTTCTTGTGTGCCTGGCTAATCTTAAAATCTGGACAATCTAGTTGACGATACCTCTCTTCTAAATGCTTCATTAAATAATTGAGAATTCATTTGAAAGCAGAAAAAAAAAATAAATCCAAGAACATTGCCATTGCTTCACTATGGTGTTGCAGGGTTTTTAAGAAGAAAGAAACCAAACCCACAACTCACTTCAGGTGCTGAAGTAGATCGTAATTCCTTCTTCCGTGCCCCTGTTGAATTTGCCTAATACAGTATTTGACAGGCTCAGGGGCCCTTGGTGTGGAGGTAGGATGGATGCAAATAGCATTCTCTGCATACACTGTGGTGAATATTGCACAGAGCAGGACTCTCACCGCTGCAATTGTGCCATCCCTCTCTCCAACAACAGCTGAAGGAGAGACTTTTTTACGAGACAAAGAGAAGAAGGTGCGTCCATTCTCCATGTTTGACTCTGTGGATCAGTCTGCTGGGCTGGGCACGCTGAGGAAAAACCAGAGCAGTGAGGATCTCCTGCGGGAAGCACAGGTATGTAGGGAGCCAGGGCTGCTGCTCTCCATCTGTTGCCAGGGCTTACCCACAGCTGCTCTAATGTGGCTGGCAGACAGCTCTGAAAAGTACTGAGGTCAGCTTTGAAAAGACTGCTTCTGAGAAAGATTCTCTTAGGCTTTTAATGACAATTGGTAACTCCAAAGCATTCTCAGCAGTCACTGGTGAGAATCCATGGCTGTATTATTACTTGAAGGAGTGTGTCTTTTTTTCCCCCAGAGAGGCATTTTTTTTTTCCAAATCATCTACAGACTTGTTTCGCTCTTTAATGCAACAGTGTCCTTCAGATGTTTGACAGCAGCAAAACTTCCCACCTAAATTTTGGCACGAGGGGCACAGTTTGATCAGGTAGGGGTGAACTAGGCTACAGCTGGGGATGACAAGTGCTTTGTTGGAGAGCAGCCTCTTGCCAACTAAACATAGCTGTTACAGAAAGAATTAAAACGAATAGGCTCAAAGTATTTACAAACATCAGCGATGACAAAATGTTTCAAGCAGTTTTTTCTTGTTTCCAATGTTGTAAACTTTATTACAGCAGTAGTAGATGTAAGATACTGTGTCATACTCTGAGGCTCTTTGGTCCTTCATAGCAGAACTCCTAAAATCATGTTTTACTGTTTGACCCTAATGAAATTTTTTGTCTTTCAGACAACGAATAAAAATGTAACCAAGGTGCCACCACCTGTCCCCACTAAACCAAAACAGATAAACTTGCCTTACTTTGGTCAAGCCAGTCACCTGCAACCTGCTGATACAAAACTGGATGGAAACATGCAGAAGCTGCCTTTGGCTATTGCAGCTATGGGGAACAAGCAAAAACCAGTGGCACAGCAGCCTTCTCATCCTTCTCAGCAGATACAGCAAAGAATTTCAGTACCTCCTGCAGGTTCTTCCTCTAGCCAGGATCAAATTCTTCCTTCCTCCAAACAGGAGAATCCCCCAGCAGCAGCTGTGAGACCTTTTACTCCTCAGCCATCCAAAGAGACTTCACTGCCACCATTTCGAAAGCCTCAAACTGTGGCTGCAAGTTCCATTTACAGCATGTACACCCAACAGCAGACTCCTGGGAAGAACTTCCAGCAGGCAGTGCAGAGTGCTCTGACGAGGGCGCAGACCAGAGGACCACACTTCCCAAGTGGTAAGCATGTGGCTCTCTCCCTCTCCTCTGTCTGATAAACCTCAGATAGATGTTCTTTCCACCTGGTCTGTGGCTATGGAGTTGTTCTTCAGGGGGATTAAATGCATGAGGGCAGCTGTAAGAATCTTAGCTGGATCTTCCATGCTGTGTAAGAGTGCTAACAAGAAGTGCAGAATGTGTCTTGGGTTTGCAAGATAATTAATAGATCTGGTTACCAGATTAGTTCTGTTCAGTTTTTTGTGTTCTGCTTCTTTGCCGTGTGTAAAGAATACACAACCTGATTCACCTTCCTTTGTTGTTGTTTTCTTGTTGATCAAATACTCAAACTTGTTTCCCCCACCCCTCTCTGAACTTTTCCACAGTGTATGGCAAGCCTGTGATGGCAGGAGCTGGGGTACAGAATCAGCCTCCGCAGGCAGAGAACGTCTACTCCAACCTCCAGGGCAAGCCAGGCAGTCCAGAGCCCGAGATGGAAACAGCAGCCTCTGCTCACGAGAACCACGAAGCAGAGCGGATACCCCGTCCCCTGAGCCCCACCAAGCTGCTGCCTTTCTTGTCCAACCCCTACCGCAACCAGAGCGATGCCGACCTGGAAGCGCTACGGAAGAAGCTGTCCAATGCCCCCAGGCCACTGAAGAAACGCAGCTCCATCACTGAGCCAGAGGGGCCCAATGGCCCCAACATCCAGAAGCTCTTGTATCAGAGGACCACCCTGGCTGCCATGGAGACCATCTCGGCTCCATCGCATCCCTCCAAACAGACAGCATCAGCTGCCGCTCCTGAAAGCCCGGTGGAAATCCCAAATCCTTACCTAAGCACAGAATCAGAAAAAGAAACAGCTGCTTCCATGCCAGAGCCAGCTATTGCTGAGGAGACAGAAAGCACAGCAGCAGAGCAGAGCGAAGCTGCTCTTCCCCCCATGCCTTTGGACACTGTCCCTGAAGCTGTCTCAGACAGCGATGAACTCTCACAGCCCAAACCAGAAGAACCAAACCTAGAAGCTCCCCTGCCACTGGAGGTGTACATGGAAGAGTATCCCCCATACCCACCACCTCCCTACCCATCAGGGGAGCCAGAGAGTTTGGGAGAGGACTCATTCAATATGAGGCCTCCCGAAGTCACTGGACAGTTTTCCTTGCCTCCTGTAAGTATTAGCTTACAACTGGGGTGCCCTGTCAATAAATCATCTCAAGTGTTGCCATAAACCCTGTGCATTGTGTTGTAGAGCTCAGGCAGATGTGGGAGAACAGTCACACAGTCTAGAAGGCTCTGTGGGTATCTGTTCTATTTGTGTGATGCTCCTGTCTTCAGACTGCATAACAGTAATGAGAAGTCTCTCTTGTCTCTAGAATTAATGATATAATGAAAAGTTTCAAATAGAATACACAAATAGTAAAACTCTACAGAGCTGTAAAGAACATTCTTTATAGAAATCTGCCTACACCCAGATTTTACTTCCTTTTTAAGAAAAATTAAAGCTGATTTTTTTTCCTTGAGGTACAGATACAGATTTCACAAGCATTTCCCACTGTTGCAAATATGAGCTGGGGACTGGTTTTCTTAATCCTGGATTGCATTTGTTTATCTGAAAGTGCCTTGCTTGAAAAATATGGAGGAACAGACTTCTTTAGTTTCTGCCTTAAAAACTCATTTGTAGACATCAGCTGTTTGTACTTCTTCTACTGAATGCTTCCTGAATTTCTTTGAAATCTGATTTAACATCAGTCTACTCTCAAGTTGCATCAAAATGGAGTCTCTTGGGGCTGGGAGGAGGCAGTATTTGTACCATTTTATTTTGCAAGTTTGTATTTGTGTGTGGTGTGATGTTATCTCACTTTTGTAGAACAAAAATGCTTAATGTTTCTGGTTTCTCAAAGACTTTCTTTAAAAACCTATCAAGAGTAGGGTTTTGATAACAGTTTTGATAACCTAATACATGAAAGTGGTTTTTTCCTCTATCACATCAATGCACAGGAGTTAAAAGGTTTAAATGTGCTTTTTCACCTTGTAATTTGTGCATGAAGTAGACATTTCATGTGTTCATGCTATAAAGATTTTGTTCTTGTTCTATTTTACAAGGAAACTTGAGTGGTAGGATTTCCTGAATTGTGAGAACTCATTTTTGCTTGGTTTTGTAATAATTCTGCAATGATGAGAAGAAACCAGCCCAACTTCTTGATTTCATATTTAAATCCGTGGGTTGTTCTGCCAGGCTCACTCTTGAAGAGGTCTCTACTTTTGATATTATGTACAAATCTACAGGCAGAACAGTATTTCATGGGAATCTCTACTTACATATCTTATCTCCACATGCCTGCTCTTGCAGAATATGAGTCAGTTCTATTCATCTTTGCCTGGACATCTGTCAGAAATTTACATACCTCGTGAATAGTCTTATTGCTGCTGCCAAGGCAGCTGGGTGAGCGCTGAGCTAATGCAAGCGTGCTCCCTAAAGGAATGGGTACAAGCTCAGCTATAGAAATACTTGGTTTCCAGAATCGATGGGAGCATCTAAAGCAATTCTGCACTTGCTTCTATATTTTTTCAAAACCATTCTCCATCACTATTTGCTCCTGCTAACCTCTGATATACTTAGAAAAATGTTAGGAACTTTGCATCAGTACTTTAAGTAGCGTACTTTGTGGAGTGAGCTGCTTGGTTTGTCTAACAGCAATGAGAGTTAATGGTAGAATTGTCCAAACAATGAGAAAAAATTGCACCTTTTCCTGATCTTTGGTAGTTTTGCTACTTTGTTGATGTTTGATCAAGGTAAGTTCTGTATGAGAGTTGAATAATGACCTTGTCCAGAGATAAAGGCAAAGATCTTTCATAACATAATTAGCCTAATGTAGTTGTAATGTGTTTGGGGATTGGTAAAGAATACTGTAAATTTCCTATTAAATGCTTTTCTAGGTCATGATTTCTGCCGTCATTCCCAAATAAGCACTTTTGCATTTATCTTCTTTCCAGGAAAAAAGCGCCTGTAACTTGTGTTACCTTTTCACAGGGGAAGAGGACGAACTTGCGTAAGACTGGCTCTGAAAGGATTGGGCATGGAATGAGAGTGAAATTCAATCCCTTGGCATTGCTTCTGGATTCATCTTTGGAGGGAGAGTTTGACCTTGTGCAGAGAATAATTTATGAGGTACAAATGCTAATTTGCAAGACAAGGAATTTTGATCCTGGTTGAAAATGGGCAGTCATAGCTTTTCTGGACTAGTGCAGAACCTAGATCTGTTTTTGAGGAGATAAATCCTAACAGGTTCTAAGTGATCATACTTGAAGGTTGATTAAGTGTGTTAAATCCACAGTGGATTTTTATCATCAAGATTATAAATTTGCAGGACACCCTTTTCTCATTTTTTATGTAGTGTTTGATTCCCTGTCTGGCATGTTATCAGATAATTTGATAAAGCAGAATGCATGTGAACTTTCTCACAGTTAGATAGACATACATCAAAAATTTTGTTAAAAGTACTTTTAGTGTAAGTCATCACAATCCTGTTTTTCTAAACCATGCTGTTAAAGGGAGACTACAATCTTAAATCTGAGTCTTGGTGCAAAGTTGGTAGTGGTTGTAGTCTTCTTGCTCATGTCCTTCCTAGAAATACGTGACAAATTCATATTTCAGAATAAGAGATTTTTTATTTTTTTTTTTTTTTTAATGAGAAGGGGTGTTTATTCCAGGGAGTTTCACCTGAATATGATTGGTTCCTTTCTGTCTGGCCAGGTGGAAGATCCTAGCATGCCCAATGATGAAGGAATTACTGCTCTGCACAACGCTGTGTGTGCCGGGCACACGGAAATCGTGAAGTTTCTGGTGCAGTTCGGGGTGAATGTGAACGCTGCAGACAGTGATGGATGGTAAGGGTTTCATTGAGTGCTTCCTTATGGATGTTCTCCACAAGAATCAGGAGTTGGGAGCTGCTGAAGGTCCCTCAGAATGTCCCTTGCTTTGCTCCTGTGGAGCTGGCAATGAGTTTTCTTTCCAAAGCGACAGCAGTTCTCTGTGGGGCATCATATGGGACAGGGCAGATGGGAAAATAGGGACATTACAGTAATAGTCCTTGTATGGAAGAAAACATTGTAGGGGTGGACACAGTTGTCAGCAAATTGCTTTGTTTCTTTGAGGTAATTGAAGACAGCTTATAATGAGCCTTATTCTGAAATTCCCAGTATCCTCTGTAAGAGCACCTGTCACTTACCTGTGCTCTGGGCAGCATCTAGCTCTGCAAACTCTCCCCAGTCGTTTGTCCAATTATCAGCCAACTTGAAACCAGAACAAAGTGGAAAACCACAAGCTTCAAACAAGGCTTGCAGCTGATAATGTGTTACAAATCCTTTTTACAAATAAGTTGGGAGATTTATTTATGGAAGGCTGGTGCAGGGGGTAGTGATTTTACTCTTATTTCTGCCTATAACAGAAGTGCTCGAGGCCTAAAAGTGAATGAAGATGCTTGTGCTCCCTCAACCTTAGGGGTTATCACAATTACCTGCACTTGTCATGAAGTCAAATCTTAAAGTAATTATCTAGATAGTAAGAGGCATGATGTCAGAAAGATTTGAGTGGGTTTTTAATATTGATTAATTTTTTAATTTTTAGTGCCTTAATGAATGTTCCTAAAATGTTAGTAGGTTATAGAAGGGTAGAATAACTGGAGATCTGTATGGTCACTTAGCTTTGGGGCTCAAGCAGCTCTCAGTATCTCCTGTTCCTGTGAAAAGCAATTGCTCTTGGCATGCTGGGTTAAGTGCTGTGCTGGGAAGCCTGAGCAGAGCAGGGCTGATTGCCCGAGCTCCTGCAGGCATGGACACTGTTTGCTCCCAGGGCTCTGAGCGCTCCGTGAGCCGTGGGAGTGAAGTGCCATCCTCTGTCCTTGCCTTGCAGGACGCCCCTGCACTGTGCAGCCTCCTGCAATAACGTGCAGGTGTGCAAGTTCCTGGTGGAGTCGGGGGCAGCTGTCTTTGCCATGACCTACAGCGACATGCAGACGGCTGCGGACAAGTGCGAGGAGATGGAGGAAGGCTACACGCAGTGCTCCCAGTTCCTGTATGGTGAGTGTCACCCCTGGGCCACACCAGGGGCTCCCTGCCACCTCCCTGGACATTTGGGCATGAGGAGGGGTAAGGTGCACACTCAGGTTAGGTGCCTGTGCCACAGGTTCCTCTTGGAAAGAGAGAGGTTTTGGCCGGCTTCCTGTCACAGAATGAGTTCCATTGAGATTCACTTTGTAATAGTCACCCTGTGGAGGAGATCTGAGTTACAAAAGGTTTCCCTACACTAAAAGCTTTGAGTGAAGTGTGTGCATTGACAGATACACCAATTAGGTCAATCTTGCCACATGAAAACAAGAGTGGTATGGAGATATCAGCAGGCAGTTCATAGCTGTTACTTGGTGTCTTTAAATGAGGAGTATTTCCTAATGTGCACCTTAGAACCAGAAAGAGTATTGCCAAGTTCCTGTCTTGATGGATGTTAGTAAGCACTGAATTTGACTTTACCTTCCTGACTTTTTTCTTCACTTGCATTTAAAAAGAAATCCTGTGTTAAATTTAGACTTTATTGAAATAGTAAGGCTACAGAGATACTATCTTTGAATGAAGAAAACTAATTCCCCCTAGGGTGTGATGAGTATTAGTCAATGAGGTTTTACATTACTTTACTGTATGTTTTGTGTGTAATGAGGTTTTAAATTACTTTTCTCTGTTTTGTATGTAGCTCATGTCCCCTAGGCATGTACCAGCTGGTGTGTCATTTTTCTGCAAGAGGTTAGAGTAACAGCAATGTAACACAGCAGAAAAAGCTGTAAAACTGCCTTTCTGCTTTTGTGGCACAGGCGAGAGCCGAGTTTCTCTAAGCTGCTCAGCCAGGAGATTTGAAAACAGTCTGTCCAGCTGTCCTCACTAAGCTTGAAAACTGTGTCTTTGGTGCCAAATGTATCATTTTCTCTATAAAGGGAGGAAGCCTTTTAAACTGGCATCAAAATTTGTAGGCTAAGCAAAATTCTCTTTGGTTTTGTATCCAGACTGAGGGAGGTCATCAACACCAAATACCCAAGGGAGATTGTAAGACTGGATAAAAAATAACGCTTGTCTAATATTTTAAACTGGTTTTAACTCACATATTAATTGAGAGATGGTATATTTGTGTTGAACAGCTCTTGAGGGATTTCTTTCTGGAATTTGTCTAATTCCTGAATTCAGGTAGACTGCCCGTGAGATCTTGTGGAAAGGATGTCCATGGTCTCATTATATACAGCATGAAGAAATACATTCTTTTTGTTTGTGGGGGTTTTTATGGCCTGCCATCTGGTGATTTCACTTGATACTCTGGTTTTTGTTGAGTTTGGGATCCTTTTGTGTTATGAGATACTTTTTGATGGGTCCTGAAAGGACTGTCAGGCTTTGGCCTATTGCCAGTTTGTCCAGATTGAAACCACTGAAACTGTCTCTTGATGTGTTGGCTGTTCAGCTATCAAAGTTCCATATTGTTCCATCAGAAATTAATCCTATTGCTAAGACTGGTTTTGGTCGCCTGTAGTTACTGTAAGAAATAATTCCCTGCCTAAAACTGCTTCTGTAATAGAAGTTTGGAATGTGTATCTGTTTCCAGAACTGCACTAAAAGCTGTCCCTCTCAACTCATTATTAAGCTAATAAACCCTGCTGTAATTCATTGATTCACCTCATCTTTTTTTGTTGCAAATGATGTCCAGTATCAAGTAAGAGGTACAGGTAGGTTTAAATAAAACCTATCATCCTTCAGCATTGTTTAGATGACAATGCTGCTTAAGTTTGGAAATTTTCACTTTCTCAAATGTAATGCCTGTGCTGGCTCTGTTTGCCCCACTACCCTGGTGTGACTGTTAACACCGCTTTAGGACACCACATGCATTGTGTGAATCTTCTTTGTCTACTTTGAGGCTCGGTGCTCAATCTTCCCTTCCAGGCAGGTGCAGAGCACAGCTTTGGCCAATCCTCCAGTTACACCAAATGCAAAACAAGGGAAGAGTTTCTCTGAGCAGAGCTTATCATGCACTGGGAGTAATTTAATGTTATATACCGAGCTGGTGTGCAGAAGTAAGGAACTTGATTTGAGCAGATGCTTCCTTAAGCAGATGTAGATGGTAAATAAGTACGTGATGAAAAGGGAAAGGACAAGTTTTGTGACAGTGTGCAGTGTACTCTCTGCCCTTGAAAATACCAAAACCAACCAAAAAACCCTCCAGCAGGTAATATTTGAAAACAATTACCTAAGAGAAAATCAACTGGTGGACAGACTAAGATACCTTTTCCAGTTTTCTGCTTAGAGGCTGAGGAATATGTACAGAAAGAAGAGTATCATCTCTGGCTACAGCTGTAAAATGAGCAAGTTCTGAATAACCCTGCAGAGCATATATGTGTACTCCAAAACACCTTGGTCCAGAAATAATTTAACAGAATGGTATTTCTGAAGGCAGTGTTTAAAACAAGGAAAAAAATCATGTTAGAAATTAACAACTGCTGAGATAACCAAAAGCAGCTGCAGAGTAGCAAGCAGATCTCTCAGGTACAGGTCTGAGATGCAACTTGCTTGAAAGTTGTGAAATAAAATGACCCAGGTGGCAAATGACACCACAAGCATTAAAATGGTGATGGTGGTCAACCCAAGCAGGTACTGCTATCTTGCTGTGACAGAAAGAGATTACTATTGCACTCAGAGTACAGAAAGTGCTTCTTGCTCATCACGTAGGTCTAGAAAGCATGGACACAAAAAGAAACCTTTTATCAATCAGTGCTGCTCTCCCCATTTGCCTTGCATTTTTGAGCATGTTTAAGGAAGGAATCTGTCTGCTGTAATTTCACAAAGCTACTTCTTCCAGGGCCAACACTTGAGTAGGCAATAAGGTGCCAAGTAGGTAGGAATTTTGGGTTTCTTTTCCTGACTGTCTTCCAGTAAGAACAAAGAAGTCTTTCCTCCTGTTGTCCTTTTTATTTATATATTATCTTTTCAGTGGAGTTGCTTTGTGTTTTCAATGTTGCAGGAGTGCAGGAGAAGATGGGGATCATGAACAAAGGAGTGATTTATGGACTGTGGGATTACGAGGCTCAGAATGATGATGAGCTGTCCATGAAGGAAGGTGACTGCATGACAATCCTGCGCCGCGAGGATGAGGAGGAGATCGAGTGGTGGTGGGCACGGCTCAACGACAAGGAAGGCTACGTGCCCCGAAACCTGCTCGGGGTGAGTCCTGGCTGCTTCAGAGCCAAAATAACCCCACCCCAGCATGTGGAGTGTACACAGCAGTGTATTCTTGTTGGATCTCTTGCATTGAGGTGCAGCTTTAAGAGCCAAGAGGAAGGAGTTGACATTCTCCATCTTCCTTTAGGGAGTCTGATACCTTGGCAGAGTGGGTTAACACCCTCTGTTTGAGGTACTTAACACAGATTAATGGGTGCACAAAAGAGTAATGTGTATCACCACCCTGCTATGCACAGCAGGCCCTAATTTCAACCTTGTCCCACCATCTTAGAGGAAAAAAACCTTTTTATCCAAACATGAGGTGGGAATAAGATTTTCTTGAGCATATTCTCAGGCACATGGGGTGATTTTGGGCTGTCCTGTGTAGGGCCGGGAATTGGACTCAGTGATTCCTTGGGGGGGGTCCCCTCCAACTCAGGATATTCTGTGATTGTTTGATAACAAAACTAGTATTCTGTGTTTCAAAAAAGTCATTTACTGGCACAGAGGGGCTTCGGAACTGAAACTTGCATGATGAGTGAGTCATGAGTCCTTCCCTGTGTACACAGGGCCCCTTTTGATCCAAGGAGATAACCTAGATTTTTGCAGTGGTTCTCTTTTTGCCTAGTGTTGGAAAACAGATTACATTGTCCAGTCAGTAAAGGCAGATCTTTGTTTTCTCCTATGCTTTTAAAGTAACATTTAACCCTGTATCTGAGACCTTACATGAATGACCTCTCCTTCTCTCATGACCTTTTGCGTTGCCTTTTATTAAAAACAACTGTGTACAAATAAGATACTTTCAGTTATGTCCCTGGATTCCTCCTCATAGCTGAGCTGCTAGAAAATGATGGCAGATGGACACATATATAAAAACTCCATTAAGCTTTTTTCTACAATTCTAGCTGCCCTGGTGCTGGAGATAAGAGGTTCTCCAAGATTAACCCCTGTGAATTTTAGTTGATTGATGTATTATGCTTGAAAGAGGCTGAACCTCCTTCCTCATGCAGATAATCCTTAAACTGGGTGGATTTTACAGAGCAACTCTAATGCAAAATCAGTTTTCATGTCTGTATCATTTCCAGGTCAGGCCTACACATCGCATACTGTAAAATCCTCCCCAACATAGTACTCCTGCTCAAGTTTTTTCCTCTCTAAAGTAAACATTTCTAATTGAGAGCAGCCATCAGCCCTGCACAGTAAGGTTAAAAGGGCACCTTTTGGTTTTTGCCTGCCCCAGGGTGAATTGTGCATGTAGTGCTTGTTCACAAGCTTGGGCTTTGAGCCTGAGCGCAGGTGTGTAAGAACATAAGGAGCATCTGTGCTTCTAGAAGAAAAAAAGGCACAAGGCAGCACAGCTTAAACTTGGGATCAAAACTTACCCTTGTAAGCATAACACAATCCCAACAGAATCTTTGGGGAAAACTACAGAGTATTTATTAACTGTGACACTCCTGTGTCTGTTCAGTTGTTCTGGTGCCGCCACTGAAATATCCTGTGGTGATTCTCCAAAGCAATTACTGGCCTCTTAATATAGTAGCTGAATTCTAGTCTATGATGTTCACCCAAGAGGAAAACATTTGGTAGATTAATATATTGTTATTTTTATCATAGTTGTTTCATCCTGTTGCAGTCAATAAAAACAAGGATTAAATTCTCTGTATCAGTGCTATACCCTTCTTGGTGGCTCCCTAAGCTAGTAAGGTAATACTGTCAAAGGGAGTCTTTTGAACACTGTCAGGTGTTAGGATTCTGTAACTGACTGACTTCATCTCTAAGAGTGGTGAAATCACAGCAGGCTGAGACACACCTTGTGGTGAAGGTGTTGGCCTTCTCTTAGTCACTGAGACAAGAAGGAAGCCAGAGTCTGGTTGAAGAGAGGAGGGGGCAGCTTTAAGGGGAGCTTTAGATGGGAAAAGCGGATGTAGACATGCATTGCTATTTAGAGCACCGAGGATCCATCTCTCCTAACTTAGATCAAGTGCATCCTCCTGTTTTCATATGCCAGTGGCCATGCTGTTCAGAACAGCACCTGTTCCCTAAGCCCTTCCATGTGGGAGCCAACAGCTTCCCAGGCATCTTGTCCTTGCTGTGTGCTGTCCCAGGCTGTGTCCTGTCAGTTGTCCCCAGCACCCCTGTGTGTGTGGGCAGGTCATTCATGGAACTGGCCACCCACCCTCCACTTCCACGGTCCTCCTGCAGACAGATGTTTCCAGCTTGTCCAAAGCTATGCTGCCATAAAAGCTGATAGGTGAGAGAAAGCAAACCAGACTTTAATGCCTCTCTGGTCCCATTTATAGAAACGGAATGATCCCACAGCTCCCTGAACACAGAAGTCTCTTGACTTACAAAGCCATGGGCTTTTCCTGGCCCACCCATCTGGGTAGAGCTGAAAGTACTCAATTATGTGCTGTTCAATACCTTCCTTTTGTACTGACATGGTTGGTATTTTTTAAGCTTGCCTAGGACTGCTGAATTGATATGTCAGTGCCCTGGGTGTTTTTTATAACTACGCTTTTGCTACTATGGATTACATAAGAATGTAGGACCAAAGAGGGGGGGGAGTGTTCCTTTATTTTTTCTTTTTTAAAAAAGTAACGTTTTAAAGTACTAAAATTCTAAACCTCATTTCTATTTTACCCTCAGCTGTATCCAAGGATTAAACCTAGACAAAGAAGCTTGGCATGAAATAGTACAGAAGCCAGATTCTTGAAGTACTAATCATGGATAGCTTACAGAAAAAAAAGTCCATTTTGTGTTGGTTCCAGTATCATGAGACTTATTTCAATGACAATGTAATTTGAAAGCTATGAAAAATGTGCTTTGAAAACAAATGAAGGATTGATGCATTAGCAAATGGATGAGGGCATTGTACAAGATGAAATAATGCTTACAAGCAAATGAAATTCTGCTGCCTTTGGTCGAATCAAGCCATTATGTTCAAGTACCCACACGGATTTCTTCAAACATGGCAGAAGAGAGTTTCACTTTTTTTTCTGCATTAAATACAAGGATGTTTTTGAGTTTGCCATTGAAGGAATCATCATGAAACAGACAACTTGGCTTTGTCCAAATTTATCCTGAGGCTTTTTCCAGATGGAAGAAATTAAACTGTGTGCACAGCACCCAAATGCTTATTGCTGGAAGCAGAATGTTTTTCAAAAGAAGCTAAAAAACCTGAAGTGCATCTGAAGGGTGACAACCACATGACCAGTTCATTAAGCAATAACTTTTAAAAAAGCTGTAGCATCTTAGAAATTCTATGTATTCAAAATATCATGTGCTGTAACAGAAATGTAGTTTTAGATTCCTCTTTTTACAAAGAGCCTCATGTATTTATTGTATTTTGTACTTTAAAGACTAAATGTAGAAACTTTCTGTAGTCCTTGACAACTTACTTGTTTTTACTCCACTTGTTTACTTCACCATTAAACTTTTGTCTTATTAAGCTTCAACTCTTTTATTTTAATAGTGATTATTATTAGAAATGTTACCAGTAAGACACACTACCGTTCTACATTACACTAACTTTCAGCTACTTTCTGTGTTAAACTGAAACCCTCCTCCCCCAGCCATTCAAGGCAGTTTTTCTGCATTTAAAATTGAGCTGAATCTGTTAGTTGCAGATTGTGAACCTTTGTTAACCTTAAAAGCTAAGGGACATACTTAAGAAAAAAGCCCCCAATTTGGTGTGAGTATTTTCCAAATAAAGCCCTTCCTATAGAGCTATCCTTTCTATCTCCCTGTTTGGCAAGACTTTGATTCTGAACAGTATTTAACAGAGGAGCAAATAATTCCTTAAGGGTATTTAGAAAGTGCCTCACCCTGCAGGCTCATGTTTTCCTACTAGGTAAGTCCTATTTTTCTGAAAAGGTGCCCATAAGGAAGAAATAGTTTGTAAGGAGGACACAATTCCTCAGGTGGGGAAACTAAAGGCAGAAGCAATTGGCTCGTGGTCACAGCCTTTGATTTCAACAGGCTGGGTGTGGGGTATAGAGTATCAATTATCTGTCTTAGAAACCTTTAGCTGTTCAAGCATTAATCTTTTAAAGTATCAGCTTCTCTAACATTTCATGAACTGCCACCCATCCACAGTCAGCCCCAGCATGCTGGTTTCCTCCTTTAAAAGGCAGCAACTTCTCAACTTCTGTTCCTGAAAGCAAAAGCTCTGCATGTGTGCACAGTGATGATCTAGCTCTAATGAAAGAAAAAAAAAAAGTGCCTCTTTTCAGCAGAAGTAACAGTCTGGCAAACTTTATTCCTCCTCTCTTTTTTTATTTAAATACTTTCTTGTATTTCAAAGGAAGATAAATAAGATACATGAACTCAAGATTCCACCTAAAAGCATGGGCTTTCTCTTGGAGCAATCTTGTTGCCAACAGCCTCCTGCTCCAGGCACATCAGTGCTCACTTTGGTCAAAGATGTACTTGCTACTTGAATTCTTTAGAGAATATTTAACTAGCATAATGCTGGGGCTTGACAAAAAGCATACACGGAAACCCCTATCTGAGTACAGGTGTTTAGATATACAATACTATCTCTTTCCTAATTTCAGATATGCAGCATATTGTTCAAAAAACACTTTTTAAAACCAGATTGTCAAGCTATAATGAGCTTTTTTTCCTGAAGTCCTGTAAAATGCCTTAAATATGAAGATATTAGCAAAGCACGATTTTCAAACCTTGCACTGAGGATTGATACTAAAATAAAGCCTTTGGCCAGAGGCTGTGATAGTAGGCACAGACTGTCAGACCCATAAAAATGAGGCTGCAGGTTCTTCTGTGGAAGTAGAATGCTTTTCTTCTTGAAATTGCGTGCAAAATCTGCTTGCTAGGTGTAAGTTAAGGCATGTTCATGTTTAGATATTACTTGTATGTAGCTTCATTATCTTCAGCTGATCATGCTCTTGTTGAGCTCTCAAGCTGATGCCAGTGGCTCAAATGACAGTAAAGCACAGCCACTGTAACAAGACAGAGAGGAAAACAAGGCTAAATTTAGTAAAAAGACCTGTAGCAAGCATGCATAGTCACATTTCTAGCATATGGAGAGCCTGTTGTTATGGAAGTAATTTTAGGATCTTTCCTGAGCAATTTAAATTTATATCTCATTTAAATCAGAGTTTTGGGATTTTTAGGTTCAGAAATAAGTTATGTTCAGGTAATAAGTAAGGCAAACACACGTAGGAGGGTACTTTTCTCCAAACTTAGTCCTTTCTACAGGGCACACATGGGGCAGAAAGAAGCAGACGTGAGCAAGACCGTCAGTCTTGCCTACACAACTGCACCTGCATTTTGTGCTGTATACAGAAAAAGCAGGGAAGAAGCCAAAGTTACTGCCAGGAAAGGAATAAAAGGTTTCTGGTGCAAGTAACCATGTCTGTTAGAGAATATCTTGTGATGTAGGTGCACTTTTAAAAGGTAACCTTTCTAAGGCTGCTTTTAAATACACAAGGTAGATGAATCCAGCACAAATGTGGGTGCTTATAACCAGCCATCCTCACTCAGAATGGAGGAGGACAGACTGTACTTTCCCAGCCCACCATTTTCCCCCCCAAAATGGAAACAAATGTAGAGCTAAATGAACTTACATTAACAAGGTTCAATTCTATTGTCCCACTTTTCTCAGTATCCAGTTTTCTAAACATTTCTGTGATGGGAGAGAGATGACAGACAAGGGTAAATACAGGAACTAATTTGAAAGTCTTCCCTTTCCTTGTACTTCAGGATCAATAAGGAATTTAGTCTCAGAATCTAAAATTTGCCAATGGCCTGCACTCCAGATCAGAAAGGGCCAGTCTAAAGTCATTGTGCAGGAACAAGACTGAACATTTTTAATCATTGTCTAGTATTTTTTAATCAACACAGAGTTGTTTGCAGGGGAAGACTGTCTGTGGTTCAGCAGCCTGCCCTGACTGACTGATTCCTGGATCTAAGAGAAGCCAGATAAATATCTCGGGTTTGAATTTGTCTGAATACCTTATCCTGGGCTCCTGGACAGTTCTGCCTGGACAGTAACCCTGCTGGAATCACGAGGCAGCAGAGCTTGTCTGGTTACTGAGGTGTACTCACTGAACAAGGTTTCGAGCCGAATCAAACACCGCACGAAGTTATCAAAGTCAATGATGAGATCCTCGTCAGCGAAGCGAGCCACGATGACCTGATGTAACTGGCAGTTCAGTTTGAACCCTGAAAATGCAATGCCAAGGATTTAAAACACTCTATTTCCAAAGAATAAACACAGGTACAAAATGAAATACCTCATCTTGCATGGTGACAGGAGAGGAAGGCTCCAGAGCGCCCAAAATTCAGAAAGTTAAGATGGGACTGTGTGGCTCTGAGCATCTCTCAACCCTGCTTGAAACTGATGGAATAGACTCTACAGAGACAGATCAATATAAATACCTGCTGTTTCCAGTGCCCTCCTCATCTCATACGAATTCATGGTACCTGATCGATCCACATCAATTTCTCTGTAAATTTTCTGCAAAACACAAAACCCAAAGTGAAACCTTGACAATAATTTGCAGCGTGGTTTGGCTTCTGGCAGAAGCAAAACATTTTGAAATAATGCAAAAACATTGAAATGCAGCGTGCATGTTACCTAAAGCACTTTGCAACATTGGTCTGAAGGATCTAGTACTTACATCCTTCTTACATCCTACTTATATTTCTTCTAAAGGTGGCTTTGAAAAGTAAGTTTTTCTAATGCAGTAGCCAGAGCAGATAAAGACAAAACCTGGGGGACTGCAGACACACAGTCCCTGCTGTGGGGAAGGTGACTGTGCACTTTGTATGGCACAAATCAGTCTACAGCCAGATTGTTCTGTGTGTGATTGTTCTCCTAGAGGGGTTGTGTCTTACCTGGTATTTCTGAATCTTTGTCCAGAGGGTGTGGAACTCCTTCAGTCCCAGTTTGCCACTCCCATCATTCTTCTCTGAGTTAAGGAAGTTTCTTCAGAGGGAAGAAAAAGGGGTTTCCCTCTGCTGAGTTTACTTGCATGGGCAGTTGTGATTTAAAAAAATTGCAAACAAAAATGAGATTCAAGTCCTCTCTGAAGGACTCGTCCTCTCTCCAGGACTCATCTAACTGTTGAATACACAATTGTTGTGCACGATTTCTTTCTAAATCATTAAGGTCATAATTGAAATCGTGACCAGTTCACAAGCTCTTTCTGCACCCTCGCTGCAGTCTCTGTCTTTCCACTACAAGTACAGATGAGCCAGGATGATGCCATTTTGTTCTGCAGTGGGTTCAACACCTGCAGTTACTGGAGCACAAGTCCTGGGTCTGGATTATAAACAGGAAAAGCCACAGCCAAACCTGCTATTTGGAGACCTTCAGCTCCTGAGCAAACAGCTAACAAAAGAACCTGGTCATGGCACTGCTCCCAAAACCTGCCATGGAGTCCCTATGGACTGCTGTATTTTACACCAAATTACAGAAGAGTATCATCTTGTGTTGGTAATTTTCCCTTTTTCCAACTCTGCAATTCAACTCCCACTGCACAGAGAAGCTGAACACTATTCTTAGACCTGATCCTCCATCCTACACTTTTGTGCATATTCTTAGGAGTAAAAGCTCCTAAAATTCTGTGTACTCTCTGCTTCCTGTCTGGCACATCAAAACAAAATGCTGCACCTGTTCCCCTCATTTTCCATTTGCTAAGTCCCCATGGCTCTTACCAACTCCAGCCAGATAACAGAGAGGTGAAACAACCCTGCAGCCAAGGCCATCCTCACCATGCTGAGAGCCAGGTGCCTTTTCCCACCACAAACATCACTTTGTCCCCAGCTGAACCAGAACACCCAACAGCTGGGAAGGCTTCCAAGCAGCCTTTGTTTGATAATGGATTTTCCCACTGCCTGGGATAAACACGTGTGAACAATAACAAGGGAGTGGCTTTTGCAGGGGAATCAGGGTTAAGGCAGCTTCTCCACCTCTGGAGCCCTTGGTACACCAGGATGGACCCAGCAGGGAGCAAAGGCAGCTCGCCTGCTCCAGCACAGAAACGGGAATATCATCTAGGAAGAGCTTTCAAGGATACATCTAACAGGTCAACCATTATTTTGCACGTCTCAATACTAAAGCCATCAGATTTAATATCTTGGCCTGTAAAGAAAGAGCAAAAGACAGGATTATCACTGCATGCTGTACCACAGCACTTTCCTAAATAGCTCATGAGCTCTCCATCCAGCCTTTATTTGCTTCCAGCAGAAGCCTCTATCTTTTGTACTGATAGAGGCTTTGGGCACAAGGGAGTTGGGATCTGTCCCCAAGCAAACAGCCTGAGCAGTCTGGCTTGTGGGCATGCTACAGGAGCAGGAGACAGAGAAAAGCTTTCCTGCTCTTACTGTCTGCCTGCAAAGTGGACAATGTGGACTGTGGACTTCCAGCTTACAGAGCTCAGCAAGAGGTGGCTTCAGGAAAGGCTGAACATGAAGCCAAGCTTGACAGCCAGCAACACTCCATGGCTGCTGCACACAGACATACACCACAGTCTGACTGTCTGATAAGATTTCACTTTGGAAATTAGACACTTATTTCTCCAAGCACTGTTTAGTGGGAAGGAAAATAATGCAGAGCCAAGCCAGGAATCTCTTCACAGAAGAAGAAGCCCAGAGTTTCAAAGTTCCTCCTCCTTAGGGACACCCCAGACCATTGGCTGGGCTACTGCTTGAATCACTGCTGGGTGGTTCAATACTAAAGCAGCAGCAATGCCTCTCTTGATTATTATCAAGGATTATTCTAATCCATCCATCTTCCTGGCAGCCAATTCCCAGTGGCAGATGCTGGGATAAAAGGCACCCATCTGCACCCTGCCAAAGCACACATCCTGTGAAACACCTTCTGGTCTGGCACAGCCCTAGCGTTTCTGCAGCCCCCTGAAGCAGCAGAGGGAGCACATGATCGTGGCCATATGGAGAACCAAGCAGCAGGTCTGGGGCAGAGCCCAGGCTCTGACCCTGCCCAGGTCAGTGGTGCCCTCTGTGCTCCCATGGCCACGGGGAAAACCTGCTGGTGGCCATGTGAAGGTGCTCCTGGAGGAAGGCACTCACGTTTAGCCAGGATTTTATTCAAGATGCTGCGCAGTTCGAAGGCGGAGATCTCGGCATCCTGTGGAAAAGAGGAAAACAAATTTTCCACTGTGAGCTGCAGACACCATCTGCAGCCTCTGACTCCTTTGGGCAAGCTGGCCAATTTCAAACCCCTCGTCGAGTTCAGCTCCCTTGAATGGAAGCAAGTGGGGAGCTCTCCCCACCTCCCATTCCCAGGAGCACCACCAGTTCCCAGGGATTAGCATACCCAGCAGCAAGGGGTGCCCGAGGCAAGAGCAGCCTGGGGAGAAGGCCCAGCCCAGCCATATGCTCTGCCCAAGCACAGAATTCAGGCCCTGCAGAGATAAAAGTCAAGCTCCCAGTTCAAAAGGAGCAGGAATCGTTCACCAGGAGCGCTCACAAATGCACTGTGGAAGCAGGTGGGTGACTGCACAGATTGTGGGATGCAGAGTTGTGCTCACACTGGAGAGCTGACTGCACAAGAACTCAGCTCTGTCCTGGGGGAGGCACCTCTCCTACCCACTCACCCACAATGCCAGGAAGATATTACCAGAAAAACACTCACATTTCCTGCTAGCTGCCCAAAAAGCTTTTTAAAGCTGGGTTCGATGTCATCTTCACTGATCTCAGTCTAAAAGACAGAAACAGAGAATGTCAAAAGGGGGAAAGTTTCTGCCTGAGAAAGACAATGCATTTCCTTGCCCTTAATAAAAAATTCAAATGGCAGGGTTGAAGGTACAGAGTGGTTTTTACTATGATTTTATTCAGTTTTATTTTCAGGGGCACCTCAAAATACTGGCATTGTAAATGCTGGAAAAAACACCCACTACACATGGGGTAGCTGCTTTAGTAGGCAAAGCATCCTCAGCTTCAGGAAGACTAAACATATGGTGAGCCACTAGTTACTCCTGGAAACAGCATTACATGCAGAAACAGCCCTGCTGCTGGAGAGCAAAGGGAATTTCCTGTGGCTCCAGTTAACTCTTCAGAGTCTACCTCTGCCTAGAAACTCCAAATTCTAGATGAAGGACGACATTTGTTTCCACTTCATTCCTGATGATACTTCCATTTGCTTGACACCCAGCTATGGATACTGAAAGATCTTTTCCTATTTTCCCAAAGTGGGACAACATTTCTTGGTAATGCTGGTAGAAAACATCACCCTGCACAGGGAATAGGCACTCCAACCCCCCCTTACAACAAAATTATCCCAATTTAAAACATTTAATTTGATGTACCTCATAAAAATTGCCTTCAATTTCATCATCTATCACCCTAGAAAGAGAAAGAAATCAATATTAAAATCAAAACAACTCATGCTTATGATACTTTTCCTTCAAGCTTCAGCTAAAGAGAGAGTCTTTAAAATATGGAAATAACAATGAGCATTCAAAAATTACTGGATTAATCACTACTATGGACACTGCAGAGCACAGTGAAAGCTGTATTTTGCCAGCTACAGCAACAAGAGTTTGAAAATACAGTACAAATTGTGCAATGTCCTGCAGAGCCACAGACAGGATTTTGGGGCTCACATAACTCCTTGGGTCACTGCCTACTTAGCACAGGACCAGGTCCTTTGGTACAAATCAAGCTTTGTCTAGTAATTTCTTCTTTAAAACAGCAAAGAAGCAAGAGCCCTAAAGTAATTCTGATGTGTCTCGTGCTGTCCCCCAGGTGCTGAGGGAGCACCAGACCTACAGATGGTGCCCAAGCACTCTTAAGGGCCCATCAAAAGCTGAATGTGTCCTCACACAACAAACATCCTGGGCTTCCCACTGCTGCAGAGATATGCAGCAAAATATTACAGGATAGAGGAAGGGTTTTGCTTGCTTTGAATCAGGGCAACTCAATACAAAAGACCCCACACCCCTTCCTCAAGCTTTAGCCCAGCTACTCTTCAAGATGTGACATGTCTAAGCCTTTCAATATTAATTAAATAGTAACAGGGATAACAAAAACATCACAAATAACAACAATCATAACAATAACCTCCCCCATGTGCCCACTGCTGTGCTAGGGTCACCAAAAGCTCCCTACGTGGAGTTTGCATTTTTTTCAGAGAAGACTCTGAGGCAGAAGTCCCCGTTCTTGTTGGGTTCAAAGGTGGAGGGCACCACGATGTATTCTCCTGCAGGGAGCTTGAACCGGTTCAGCACCTCCCGCAGGTTGATGAAGGTGTTGGATTTTTCCCGGGCTTTGTTGGTCAGGAAGAAGTTCTTGCTCAGATGAATATTTGTCTGGCCAGAAAACTTAGAGAAAGCAAAGAAAGGGATAAAAAAACCCACTGCAGTCTGCATGTGTTCATGTTGACAAATTAAAAATATCATAGATATGTCTGTTAGCTATGTCTGGGGAAAAGAAAAGAAAAAATATGTCAGTTTGACAGAACTGAAAAAGAAGAGAAAGGAAGTGGGACTCCAGATGTGGGTGCAAATGTATTTTGCAGATCATTGCAATAAATCATTCAGGTCATGCTTTTGTTTTGCAGATGATGATGGGTGGCTGAGGACATTGGGCAAATTCTTCCACCAGTCGTTTTTCTTTAAATTGAGATGGCACATGAGCCATTGTCCCTCTGGTCCCGAGAGCTGGTGCCACCTGCAGCTCAGCTCTGCCTCCAAGGTCAGGCTGCCTTAGAGCAGAGCCTGCTAAGGGAGGACTCCAAGAATAAAACAAAACAAAGTAATAAAATGTTTGGAGTGTAACATCCAGTGAAAGGTGTCCCTGCCCATGGCAGGGGGTTGGAACTGGGTGATCTTCAAGCTCCCTTCCAACCCAAACCATTCCATAATCCTGTCATATTCCAGAATGAACTATTTTTGCAGAGTCTCACAGGTGGGCAGTTTCAGCTCTAGAAGCCAGCTTCAGGAATGTGCATCTTTCAGAAACCTCCTCCTTCCTGTCCTCCCAGATTTTTAAGGACAAAGAAAGAATTTTTTAAACCTGTCAGACCTGCTGCACAGTAGGAGATAAAACTCCACCTTTTGGAGGAAAAAGAGTAGGACTGTAGCTAGAATAATTTTTCTTATGGGAATGAGGTTTTTTGACCATTAGGGTCAGTGACAGACCATTGCTAAGGCATTAAAAAGGTACATAAGAAATCCAATTAACCAGTAGCACCATTTCTTTCCTCATAAAACTACACTTTACATAAAAGCTCCTGGTTTGGGCACAGCCTTAGGAGCCACAGGATGCCCTGGCTGCTTGGCACAGACCCCACAGGGACAGCAAACCCAGCAATGGGGTTACCAAGGGATTTTGCTCTGCTTCAGTCCTTCCTCTGAGGAGCAACAGCTCAGAGGCATCGCTGCATTGCCACCCCTCTGTGACCCCCAGGGTGTACTATAGCTGCCTGCAGGTAGGAATAGAGAGAAACCAAAATAGGTGGTGCTTAAGGAAATGAATATAAACACCTCCTTGGAATATTATTCATGAGTCAAACATGAACTCTCTGCAAACCTGGAAAAAGCAGCTGTGCTCTGGGGGAGGAAATGTAGGGCTAGGCTGGGAGAAGAGCCACAGAAGAGCTGCTTTGGGGAGTTTCTGCAGCACTGAACACTCTTTTCCCAATCCAGGAGACTCTGAAAATGCAATGTGGGCTTAAGGCCCCTTCCAGAATAACCGGCCTCTAACTGTAGACTCTGTGCAGTCACATTGTCCTGCAATGAAGCAGGATCTTCTGAACCTCTTCTTCCCACCAGCCACTGAGCCCCAGCTCCACACCTTGACCACCAACCCATGCCACATACCTCTGGGGGCACCTGCAAGGAGAAAAGGAGAGAATTATTTGCTTGTTGAATGGCATCTCCATCTTCTTTTCACCATTACTTAGCAAGGACATCCACATTCTTGAAAAACAAACCAAACCAACCAAAAGAAAAAAGACTTGGCTGGAGGGGAAGGTGGGTGTTGAGCCCACATGACCCAAGGCCAAGAGCTGGCTCAGCTCCCAGCTCCATCCCTGAGGCAGGTGAGGCTCACCTGGGGCAGCGTGGGTACAGCCACAGCCAGGCTGGTTGTGGCTTCCTGCTGGATCTCCTCCCTGCACCCCACCACGATTTTTATTTTATAGCTATTTGTATTGCTCAATTTCTCTACTATTTCTCCCCATCTCCTCTTTCACACTCCTGCCCCTCTGACCTCTCTTTCATCAGGAGAGGAGACAGGGGCTAAGCAAGACAATAATGCAGCTTCCTTTCTTTACAGCTTCCTTGCTGCAGCTGCTGTCCAACTGAACCCATCTGAGTTTAGGTGGAAAGCCCAGCATGGGAACTGCACTATCCCATTTACAGGGGGAACGATTTTCCCTCTTCCCCCCACATTCCTGCACAGCCTTCCTTGCCTCATAGATGGCAAAGCCAATGGTGTGCATGTCCTCCCCCATCTTCCTCTGCTTCCGCCGGTGCTTCTGGATCAGCCCAATGAGGAAAGTGCAGCCCCCCTCGGGATCATCAGGGTCCTCATCTTCCTCCTCCAGCTTGATTAAATACTGTGGATTTGTCCAGAAAGTGTCTGGGAAATGGATTTAAGCAAACTGCTCAGAGGCTTCTTTGACAGCAACCGTGGTGATATTTAAACACATCAGCTGGGACAGACGTGGCTCTGACTGCCAAAATCAGCTGTGAGAAGAGAAAACCAATGCACTGCCCTGCCCATCTTCACCCCAGCCTTTACAACCACAACGGGCCCTCATCAGGGAGCCACATCTCCCAGAGACCTGCACTTTCTGGAGATTATTCCTGGATATCCCATAAGCCATCCCAAACCATCTCCTGGAAGCTCCCAGAGAAAGTACCAGTGGACAAGTAAAAGGTTTCCCCAGTTTTTCTTACTTGGGTAATTCCTGCAGCCCCCTGCAGTGGCTCCTCGCCTCCAGGTCCCATCCAGCTTCAGCAGGCTCCACTTTTTGTACCTGTCACTTGCCAGGGTGTCTGGAGTCAGGTTGCAGATCTCCAGGCGGGAGTAATGCCTCAGGAAGTCGTTGAACGCCATCCTGTGGGAGGCAATGCCACTGGCAGCGTCTCCTCAGGGTTTTCCATACCACCACCGTGTCCATCCTCCCTCCCTGTCACTGTGATTTAGCACTAGGGTTTGGGGTGAGTTTGCACACTCATCTCGGAGAGCAAACTGGGAGAGGTTACTTTGCATCAATAAAAGCAGAGCAGTTGACATTCCCTTCTGCTGGACTGGGAACCCCCAGTGACACTCACCAAAATTCCCCATCTTCGTGTCTCCTGGTCAGCCGCTCCCGCACCTCAGGGTCAACACCACTCCAGTTTGGGCAGCTGGAAGAGAATCCCACATCAACTACAGCCTATGGCAAAGGTGGAACCCTAATGTGGCTGTTCTGGCACAAGATCTAACTTTCAACAGTTCCAGAATTCCCAAACCACTGCAGAATTAAAAATAGATGCACCTGGCACATAAAATACCTCAATTCTCAAATATCCAAGGCAAGCATGAGAAACAGAATGTTATTTTTAAAAAAGTGCTGATGCCTGGACTGAGACAGTAAGAGTCAGAATAAAAACTGCCCAGCCACAGAAGTGAGCAAACTCCAGCTTTCATGGCTAACAGCAGAAATGGATTTTTAAAGCCCTTTTAGAAAATGAGTTTTCAGATGCTCTGCGCTGAATCCAAGCTTTTCAATAAGCAGAAACTACAGGGAGCTTTCTAGGATTCACCAACCACATCACTGCATCTTACACAAAGGCTGGAATTTGCATGAAAGGCACCACATACTGTGATGGCTACGAGGGAGATGACAGTGAGGGCATGCTCCTCTCTGGAACAGTTCTCTTCTGAACACCACATGCAGACAGGACTTACAGAGGAATTTCAGGTAGGGAACAGAGAGAAAAGCACAAAAACATGACTGCACCCTGCAGCAAAGGACTACTGGCAATAAGTAAGCCACTGACTCACTTGTCATTCCATTTCCCAGTCCACTCCACCTCTCCCCAGGGATTTCGGATTCTGATCAGCTTCTGCACTGTTCCTCGGAAGTTCACCTGAAGGGACCCGAAGTGCATGGAGAGTTACCAGGGACTCAGCACCACACTCCCTCCCTCATCTTCTACAGTAATTAAAAACATGATAGACAAAGCATCTCAGTGCTAGGCATGACAACATGCATGCTTCTGGTCCAAAAGACATGAGTCCAACTAATTCTGAGTGAGCTTCACACAACCAGGCTTGTCCAGAGAAGTTTTACAGCATGCACAAACAAAGCCCATGAAAACCAAAATGTCTGATTTGTGCTGCTAAAAAATCACCTTTGACAGAATTATAAGCAAAGGGAATATAAAACTGCTATACAAAAGCCAAAAAGCAGGTACAGAGATATTTCTCGAAGTCACTTAGGTATAAACTGTCTCTTCACATTCAAATGCCTTTTTACCCTCCTGCTTATATATAAGAGGAGCCCGTTACAACAGACAGGACACTCAGACTGGCCACAGTCCCTCTGGCCACACCAATGCCCTGCAGAGCAGCAGCCTCAGCCCCTCCTCTTGTCATCTGCTGGTCTCTGCACACACACAGAGGCAGAGCACAGCTGTGAGAGCCTCAGTGGGAACACCCACAACTTCTGGGGAACACACAGCACTCACTTGAGGCAGGAGCACCTCTGGAGCCTGAAGCCAAGAAAAGCTGCAGAGCAGCAGCAGAGTCCAGAGATGACACCCCAGCTGAACTGTCCTTAGAGAGTCTGCACAGATGTCCAAAGGAACAGCCTGGCTAAATCATGCCAGCTTGTGAATTAACGTGCACAAACTCCCTCTCCCCTGGTTTTGCTGTGAGAAGACCAAATGCATACTCAGCACAGCATGTCAGCAGCTCTCTACACCTCACCCTGAACTTTCAAAAATTATTTCAGAAACAATTAGCAGTGAACTAACCAAAAATCCACCGCACATATGGAAGGATGCCATGATCTGCCTCCTGTTTTGTCTTACCTTCACCAGTCAGCCACTCCTGGGTGGGCCCCTTGTGTTTGAACACCAAGCCCAGCTGAAAGGTGCTGCTCAGCAGGCACTTCAGGGACAAGAATACATTGGTGGGGGGGTTTGCTGAGGACACTCCTTGCTGTGCTCCTAAGGTAAAAAGTGTGGCCTGCTGTACAGAACTGCCTGGTCACCAGCAGAGGGTAGCATGCCCTCTGCACGGAGCTGCCCAGCATCCTGCTCAGTGGGAAATAGCCACGCTTATGGAATAATAGGGGTTTTTTTTGGTCAAACACCCAGGAAGGCAAATCTGTGTTTATCCAAAACATACCAACTAACTAAGCATTTCTTCAGAAAGAAGATATTCACAACCCAAATCAGCAAAATGGTGACACTTTAGAATTTGCAGTGCTGAAGGTAGATTTGTGGTTGCCACACACAAGGTTGCTGCTGCTGCACCTTGGGTGGCACACCTACCTCGTCTGCCCCGGTGACCGAGTACGCGTGTCCCTTCACCAGCTTCTGCGAAGTGACTGCTTCTGTTTCTGCAGCACTGGTGATCTGCAGGAGCAAAGGACATCAGTGGCTGCAGCTTCCCATGGGCAGGGGATCCAACAGAACAAAGCTTCCCCCTCCAACAGAGCTTTCATCTCGCTGGGAGGCTGCAGGAGTGGTCTAGCTGCTGCACAAAAGCAACAAGTGTGACAGAGCAGGGACAGGGGACAGCAGCACATGTGATGGTGCTGGAACCCCAGGGACCAGCACCCCATGTTTGTGGCATGGGGTGCACACCAGAAGCCTGGCACTGCAGCAAAGTTCCCTCCTGGCTCCAAAATACTCGGCATGGTGCAGCCTACACTGGGATCACACCCAGGTGCAGCAAATTTCAGGGTCAAAACACCCCCTTCAGCTCCAAAGCAGGGTGGGAGGCTCCCCTCCCTTTCCCCAGCCCTGCCACCCTGGGATCTGCCCTGCAGGGCAGCAAGGGAAGAGGCTGAGCTTTGGATGCCATTCCTACCTGAAGGCACAACCCCTCTCAATTTTTCACAGCCAGTGCTCAGGCAGTCTGGCCTTTAAACACTGCAAAGTCACTTCTTGACAGACAGTGAATGTTTAACCACCTAATAAACATATGACTGTCATTGTCTTTCACCATTTGAGAAGTGTGTGGCCTCTAAACAAGCACATTGGAAGCTTAAACAAACGGAGAGGATTGGATTGAGCAGGCAGGATTCCTGCTGTCAATTCATAGCCTATTACTGCCCCACAGCACACTCTCCATTTAATGCTTAATCTCTGTGTCCCTGTTTCTCTTACAAAAGAGAAGGAAAGATTTTACAAGGTTGTTTTTTTTTTTCCAAAGGATAAACTCAGCAACAGTTAATTTACACTACAGAAAATGCCAGCACTTATCAACAACATAATATATTTACTCTCCCTCCCACCCACCCAAGGGATTTGTATCAATCTGGGGCAAAAATCCAGATGTCAGATTCTTATCTAAATGCAAACGAGTAAAACAGGCCTTGAGAATATCATGAAGTCAAATTGACATTAACCAAGCACTTTTCCCTCTGTGAAGCTTCCCTCTCCAGGGACTCTGATTTAACTTGAAAAATGGGAGGAAACATTTACATTTATATGATGAATGGAGTTTCTGTAAACAATTTACCTTCCCTTTAGATATAACTAAGATGCAATCTCATTTGGTAGGAGGGTGATTACCACAATAACATCATTTAGACTCATTTCAGTAAGGCTAAAAGCAATGCTGAGTCCTTGAAGCAATGCTTGCCTTTGAAGGCAGGGCCAAAACTCCTCTTTTCTTTACCATGTGGGTCCAGCTTCTGACAATGTGTCTTCCCATAAAACCTTTTAAAGGTCTGGCAACAGTCCAAGCCTCTCTGCTTCAAGAACAGAGCCCAGATTTTTTGGGAACACTTTAGGTACAACTTGTGCAACAAAAAAGCAGCAGCAAGGATGGACACTGTCCCCTCTGAGCACCTGACTGCAGGAGCCAGCAGCAGCAGCTCTCTGTCCAAAGCCTCTCAGCCTGTGCCATCCTGCTGCCAATCCGAGGCTTTCTCAGGAACGCTGCTGTCCATTGGGACCCCTAACAAGTTCCCTGTGTAATTCATTACCATGAACTGACTAAACAGCAGAAGGTCTCATGGAAGAAGCACGAGGGAGGAAATGAGCTTTTGAACTAATGAAGTTTAGTTTCAGCCTAACCCCCAAGAAAAGCACATGCCTGGGTCACATTTGTGGTTCAAGTTCTTTGGGCCCAAGGTAGAGCAGGGAACCACAGGCAGAGGGGACTGGAATCCTGTGTGCAGCTCCTGCAGGTGCAGCACAGGTCCACCCTCAGCCTGTGTGCACAGCAAGAACCCAGAAATGAAACTGCTAACTCACATCAATGGAGCAGCCAAGGAGAGAGCCTTTCTGGAGTGCCTTCTGAATGATTTTGAAGAGGTTGGGAGGTGGCTTCTGCAGCTCATACCACTCTGCAATGCCACCAGTGAAGTCCTCGAAGCCTTCGGTGGTGGTGCCACCAGAGAGGGACTCATATGATCCGTTCAGCCTGCACGAAACAGAGGACAGACACAGCCATCAGGCTCTCTGTTCTCCTCACACACACACACAACCATCAGGCTCCCTGTTCTGCCCTCCCTTCAGGAGAGGCACTCAATGTGCCAGCATTTTTGCTTTCAGGAGCATTACAGCAGCTACAAACATGCCCCATTCAGCTTTGCTTCTTAGACCTCTGTACTTGGAAAGCCCAGCATAAAATATTATACAATCATGCATACACCTTGCAGGTTCAGTCCTATCAATGACAGGAATCATCAACACTACCTGAAGAAAAAATATTATGCAGAAAAAAAAAGTAAGACAAACAATTTGCCTCTCCAGTCTTTAAATTCCCTTAACACTTATGGGTCTGATTTTCAGCAGATCTAAATTTCTTAAGTCAATTCAAAATAGTAGAGTTAGAGGACAGAATTCCTCTCTGGCCAACCCAAAAAAGGAGATTCAGATACAAAAATTGAATGCAGACTTTGGCACATGGACTCATGTGCTTTGCACACTGAAGCACTGAGGCTGCCAAGCCCTCAGAGGTGCACAGAGCACATGAAATGGAGCTTCCCAGGCCCTGGTGACAGAAGGCTGCTCCAGGAACAGCCTCGCCACGAGAGGCAAGAGCTACTTTTCTTGGCTAGCAACAAATCCAAAGCTTTTGGCTCCTTAAGCATCTATCAACTAGGCTGTACCAAAGGAGCCATTGTGGGATGCCCCAGAAGCTGCAAAGGCTAATAAGCAGGCTGACACTTTAAATGCACAGCATCCATGCAGCTGGGGATGCTATGGGGAAGCAGGGATGTGAGGGGGGGAGGCCTGGCCCCAACTCACTTGGCGTAGGCCTTCTCCAGCAGTGCGCTCCAGAACTCGCTGCCCTCCGCCGAGTGCACGAAGAGCAGCTCCCCGTTCTTGGTGGGCAGCCTGTCGTCCACCACCACGTCCACCCACTCCCCATACTGCCAGAACTGAGGGAAAGAGAGCACAAACATCCATCACCATCCCGTGCTGTGCACTCCCATCACCAGGATGTTTATCTTTGAACGTCGATTTTCCTGGGGAAAAGCAATCGCCGTCCCAGCCAGGTTCATTCCCCCGGTTCAGGGATGCACATACTCAGCTGGCTCTGCTCAGGAAGGAAGGACCACGAAGGCAGCCCCTGCTCCCAGATCTTTGATTAATGGCCTTGTTCCTTCTACCGCCCTTTTTAGATGTCTCCTTTTTTCTGTCTGGCTCTTTGACATCCCACAGAGCCATGCCAGGAAACATCACACATGGATACAAAGCCATCCACACTGGCTCCTGCCCAATAGCACTAAGGGGAAAAGGCTGTTTTCCACACACCTGGAAGTGGAAAATTCCTGCATATTTATCCTGGAAGCTCTGGTCTTTCGGAACAACACGGGCCAGAATTTCTTCATTCAGGGTGAGAGAAGCAATGGCTGCCAAGAGCCAACAGTCCCCTGTGAAAAGAAAACAAAACCCCAAACAGACAGCATTCATTATTCAAACTTTAGTTTTTGCACTGCATCAGGATTGTGCATTATAACCAATAATTCCCTCAGCTGGGATAGGATGATTCCTCCCATCACTTTATCTCTGAGCCAGATCAAATATATGAACACAAATATCCTCCAGATCCAGGCAAGTGTTTCCACAAGATCAAAGTCACTTAAAAAAAGTCAAAACAGGCTTTTTTTGACCTACCCCACAGTTATGACCCCTTCTGGCAGTGTTTGAAAGAAAACTTAATATTCAATTGAGTGCCTGCATCATAGGAAGCAGCAGAGAGAAAAGGCAGAGAGCCTGTGGGCACCCACAGGTACTTAGGGGTACAATTTCTCAAAGGGACAGTGTTTTCTCAGGCACAGGCTGCCTCTTTTCCCTTCTCCATGTTTAATAAACATGTTGCCTTGCTATCCGAAGACCTGTCCTGTGGGCAAGCTGCCTTTAAGGTCTCTTGCCAGCCTCCCTGCACACAGGAGCTGCTTTCACCTTACACACCCCTGGAGGCTCCTGCTCGAGGCCTCCCTGTTTATCCCATGTCTGGTCTGCAGCACAGCCAGGAGAGCCAGGAAAGGCCTGAAGGCAGGCTCTGTGTCCCAGCCCCACACAGCTCCTCAGCCTGCCTGGGATGGAGCCAGCACACACCAGGCCTGCCCACCCCAGGCTGCCTGGACAGTGTTTCACCATCTCCTGCCACACAGAGGGAGGAAGAGACCTCAGCTCCACAAACATCACACCTCTACTTTCTGTCATTCTTTTCAGAGCCCCGTGTTCCTTTCCCTTTCTGCTCCGCCAGGGCAGCCCATTAGCGAGGTGGTCAGAGATGTACTGGCCCAGGTGATGTCCTGGCTGCCACAGCCCGACACAGGACTCCTTGTTACCATCACCAGATCTGCTGCTCCCTTGCTGTGTGAACAGAGGGCAGCTGGTGCTGCTCACAAGAGAGGGGATCCCACAGGAGAGTCCTGCAGGGATGCAGGCTCCATGTGTGAAGCAAGCCAGAGGCCAGCAAAGCAGCAGGCCCCACACAGCCACCTCTCTCCCATGGGAAAAGGCTCAAAAGCTCATGGGTGAGAAGCTGGGATCCAAACGGGAGAAAGTCTCAGGGTGAATTTACTCTAAAGCAGCCCTCGAGGTGCACCCCCAGGCCCAGATCCCTCAGTGCTCAGACAGCACCAGCAGGAACATGGAGAAACTGCAGCTCCCTCCAGGCTGCCCTCCCCGCACAGCCCTGTGAAATACATCTGTCCCACACATCTTTTCTCATCTCGGGAAAGGTGAAGAGGTGAAATTGCAGAATCATTTCAAAACCTAAGGTGCTTATACTGCTTCACAATCTGGAGGGGAAGAACCGAACATAAAACTTTCCCTTCAGCCCTGCCTCTGGCTGCTTGTACTGCAATGAAAAATCAGCATGTCAGAGAAGTTTATAAACAGGAAAGCCACCTTACTATTCTCCTGTGACAGACTATGAAGCAATGTCCCTACTCTGTCACAGCACGCCCATCTTGCCCTGCAAAGTGGTGATTCCTCTCACAGTCTCCTTCAAGGGGTTGAGACCCTCTTCCCTGGGAGCTGCATCCAGAGGTTGCATTACATACTGCAAAGGTGTTTGCTGGGCGAGACAGGGCCAGGAGAAAAGAGTCTGGCTCAGAGGGCAGCTGTTGCTCCATTCTTCCCAAGAAATATTAGTATTTCTATTCCAAACCCAGGGCAGGGGCTGGGCAGGCAGGGAGTAGCACAGGAAGAACAAATGAACAACTCCAATGGCCACAGCAGCTCAGGAAGGCTTGGTCAAGAAGCTGATTAGGGTCCCAGATTGTGAACATACATTTTAATGCTGTAACACATCTTTGAGTCATGTTTCCCCTGGAGGCTGGAAGCACGGAAATTCAAGGAGAAACTCTCCCCACAGGACCTCCACACCCATAAGCAGAATTTATAAAGAATTTCCTTTACTTTCTAGCTGTCCCATCAAGGCAGACTGAAATTACAGCCTGTTGTAAAATCTCTCAGTTGAACTTTATACTGGTTTCTAACAAGAATTTGGAGTCAAACACAAATCTTAACTGTGACAACTCTGGGCAGGGTCTTGAGGTTTAAAGGCAGCTGCAGCATATATGGAAGACATCCTTTGGTTTCTACACTTAAAAGTGCTCAGCAGCCAGGATATCATCTCTACCTTTGTGAGTAGCCATCACTGAAAGCAAACTTGATAATTCAGACCCTGGGTGAGAACAGATCTTGTGGTTATACCTGGAATTTTAGCCTGCACTAAGAGTCTTTACCAGATAGTCTGAACTTCCAGAACTGATGCTTCTGCAAGGTTCTTGACAGTGACTTTCCTTTGATAGGGAAGAAAAGTCCAAGGACAGGCTGACAGGTTGCTTAAAGTCTGAAAGGAGTGTTAGCAAGGCTGCATTATTCATAAATAATTAATCATATATAATTTTTGTAAATGAACAATAGGCAGCACAAGGTTACCAGAAAAGGGAATATTATCAAGCTGTGAGTTTAACACATATTAACAAGAAGTGCTATTTTCTGTCCTGTCACGCTTACTTTTTCCTGCTTTCAGTGTTTTACTTGTTATTTCCATATACCCATCTCTGCACTTACCTAATTTCCAGCTGTAACAAGATTGTTAGAAAAAAAAAAAAAGTATTTGCAAGGCAAGCATAAATTGCCGTAAGGGCTTAAAATTAGCCATTCCGGAAAGAAGAGACAAACAAAACACACCCATCAAATGCCTGAAGGGCTGTAAGAAAAAGGCAGCTCCTCTGGTCACTGCACAGCTCATGTAAGAGTACGGGGTAGAAGGAAAAATGTATGTTCTGCCAATCAGAGACTCATCATTATTTTAAATCAGTCTTAGATTAACAGCTACTATGAATGCATTTATATTAATACTACGGCACTCTAGAAAGTTTTCTGGTTGCAAACATGAGGCTGTGGCAACCCAGTCAGTGGAGTGGTTGTCAGCATGAGAAAACCATAGGTCTGATTTTCAAAATTCAATCTATTCAATTTGCTATTTTTTCACACATTTGTAACGTAAGGAGGAGACACCTGCATCCAAAAAGCAGCTGGGAGATCCTGTGCTGTTTACACCCCAGTGTTGTGATACCATGGTGACATCCACTCCAAAAAAAAAAGGTGGTTAAGGGTGAACCAAGCTTCTCTGGCTTGGGATCCTCCCCTCAGCTGTAATGAGTCACCACATCCCATGTGCTGCCATTTGGAGCAGAATATCATCACTGACTTTGCAGATATGATACTGCTAAACCAACTCCAAATAATTGCCTTCAAAAGTTTCTCCTAAGGAAAAATCCACAAAACAACAAAACCCAACCACAACAAACCAAACCAGACCAACCCCAAGCTTACAAGGCCAGAATAAAGGACAATCCAAATCCCAAGGGGCAGAACTTTGGTGTCTGGAGAACCTTTTCTGCACTAAAGATCAGCTATGCCTTATATGCATCACAGTTTCTTATAGTCCAGGTCAAAAGCAATGAAAGAAATTCATGCACCTGGCCAAAGACTCCTGAGCTAAGAGAAACCCTGCCCATTATCTGAGTTGTTTGGTTACACATTCCCTGCCCAAGAAGCTGCCATGCAGACATGATGGGTCCATGTGCTGTGGATGTCTCATCTGTCCCTGCAGTACTGCCAGATGTTCTGAAGGGCTCAGCAACAGCAGTGAAACTCCCCATAGGCACAGGTCGGTTGCTTTTTGATCAAGCCTTTTGGGGCATAAATGAGACTACAAAAGGTTCCTACAGAGAAGAAGCAGCATAATAAAAAGTACAGGTTTTCAAAAGCACCTGGCATCTTCCAGTGCAATCTTCTCTATAACATTCTAAAATGTGATGGGACATACATTCAAAGTAAATAAAAAGTTCAAGTAAATGGAAGCTTAAGCAATTTTATCAATACAAGTGCTGGTGTCAGGTAAGGCAGTGTAAAAAAGAAAAAAAACCAACATTTGTTTAGTGCATCTGCCAGCCCCATTGTGTGAAAAAGCAAAGATTCCATCCAGGCTCTTAGGAATTCAGTGGCTATACAGAGATAAGATCAAAAGCATCTAATTTTTAATCAACAATTGTCACACAATACCAAAATCCTACCCAGACTGATGAGAAGACAGCCAGGAGAGTCATGGCAGTACTTAGTGACGGTGAAAAAGGAGACACAAACAAGAACACTGACAACCTCTGATTCAAATATAGTCAGGAGGTACAAAAACACCAGCTGTGAGTCACTTCATATCCTCTGGTGATACCACACAACCCCATGAGAACATCTGACTGGCCCAAAGACCACTAGGGTAGCAAATACTTTCATCAATTTAAAACAGGGTTTGGTATTAGCAACAGCAATTTCACAACTTGAAAATGAAGCTTCAAATCTTTCATTCCCATGCTCTTGCTGCCACAGCATCTGCAAAGAAAAGCTGGAAAAGCAGAAGGCAGAAAGCAACTAAGTGACTCCAGAAACCAGCATCTCTACAGAAATGCCAGATATTGAAATAGCATTACAGCAAACTTTAATTTCAACTTGAAGAACTACTTACCATAAAGTTTCACAATAAAAACAGATAACAGATGTCTGGCACATGTGTTTAAGCACTGGGACATGCTTCATGCCTAAACAGTCATGGTGAGAGATACGGCATTGGGCAGAGCACAGGAAGGAAGCTGGTGACATGGCAACAATCCAAGGCACAACAGAGCCTAACCCACACCACCAATGATATTGGGGCGTGAGGACTAACAAGTTCATATTCTGAGTGTTTTTACTGTCATGGATTTTTTATACAAATTGCATCTGGTTGTCAAAACACTAACCTAAAAAACTTCTGAATGAAAATATAAGCACAAAATATAAACTTCTCTGCCTGTTACATTTTTGGTCATGAACCTGCAAATAGCACCAGTGGGACAAGAAACTAAGAAGTTGCAGTGTGGTGAATATTTGAGAGCAAACAAACAGAACTTGGTTCCTTTGCCAGCTGCAGCAGCACAGCACAGCTCGTATTAGTCATGTTTTCTACACGAGATCTTTCCTTCAACCATGCTATCTGTCTAATCTAAAACCCTCTCACTACAGCTATGGAATAGAAGCCTACTGCTTTCACCTCACTTTATTTCTTATCTTCATATCTCTGCAGACATCTTCCACCTAAAATCCCCTTCTGTCAGACATGGCAGGAGAGAGGTTTCCAGATGGGGATAGCTGTGCACTCACAGCCAGGCTAAGCCATTCGTTCCCCACTATCCCCTGGCACTTCCCTGCAGCTCCCCTGGAGAGCCCCACCAAGGGGCTGCCACTGCACACACTGAGCAGAAGCCATGGTAAAAGCAGAGGGCTCACAGGCACCCACCCCTCCTGAAACACCCCAATTTTGCGTTCCTCGAGAGCTGGCAACCACCTGGAAATCCCCCATAGAACTTCTCTCTCTACAGCATCTCCCCAGGTTTCAGGAGGTTCCTCCTGCACAGCAGAACTCTCTCCCACACTGGGGAAAGAGAAGTCCTGCTACGCACACAGCTACTCTTCCAAGCAGACTTAAAGGCAAAAATGAGTCAGGCTGCTCTCAGGCACGTGGATGTGAACGTGAAAGGAACTGCCCACGATCAGAAAAGCCATCAGGAAACCAGTGTGTACCACCCCTGTTTGGTGCATGCAGAAAAGTCTGACTTGGTATGAATGGAGGTGGAAGGATGCAAAGGGAGGAATTTACAGAGTGAGTTACAGCCATGTATAAACCACGGTGTCCTGGGGCAGCACCTGCATGGAAAGCTCAGCTTTCTGCCCCAGCTTACCTAAGGCCCCTTGGCAGATGTCCGTGCGAGTGGCCCCGCCGGCTATGAACTGGGGCTTGGAACACAGCTCCTGGGAACAAAACAAGCCTGGCATTACACACAGCCGCAGGCAAGGCAGGGAACAGGCCCCACCTGCAGCAAATTAACCAAACCATTGACCACAGCAGATGAACACCACAGAGATGGAGCAGGGCAGGACCGGGTGCGGGCACCAGACACACCAAGCACAGTGAGAACGGGAGCTGGTGACCAAAGCTCGTGTGCAGCCATCTCACTTCACAGGACGTGCCGGGAGGTGCGCTGCATTTTCACACACGTGCACACACTGCTCTGCCATTACCTCCCCACCACTGAGTACACCAAGGTCTTTCAGAAGTGCCTGGAGGCACCCCGGAGTCCACCTGACCCCACGGCTCCCATAGCTGGCGGGGCTGCTTCGGGAATAAACCGCACGGTGGTCAACTCATGGCTCTGCTGAGGGAAAGAGTTATCGCAAGAGAGAGCCCCAAGCGCCACCCAAAGCGATTTGTCCACAAGGAGAGTTAGTTCTGGATGGGGAGGAAAGCGACTCTTCTGATTTGTTTGTTTTCCAGGCAGAGCAAGTCACGCTGCCAGCCTGTCCCCGGAGCGAAGGGGATCCTCGGGTGCCCTGAGCATCCGCAGCCGCACGGAGCGGGCGCCCCGCGATTCTGCAGCGAAGAAGGGCTCGCACCGCGCTCGGCAGCCGCGCCCCAACCCGCCACCCCCGCGCGGTTCAATCCACCCAAATTTACGGGGTGAGGGAGGAGAAAAGCCGGGAGACACTGTGGAATGATGCCGCCGCGCATCGATGCTACGGGGATCCCCCCGTCCCCCGCCGCCCTACCGTGGGTCTGCGCCAGACGACGCCCTGTGTCTTGTGCGAGCGCGGCCCCAGCTCCCGGTAGCCGAGGGCAGCGGGGCCGGCGGGGAAGGAGGGGTCCTGGAAGAGCCGCCCCTCCTGCAGGCACTC
This sequence comes from Pycnonotus jocosus, assembly GCA_013400435.1. NCBI lineage: Eukaryota > Metazoa > Chordata > Aves > Passeriformes > Pycnonotidae > Pycnonotus > Pycnonotus jocosus. The sequence continues at coordinate 368,498 of VWYP01008531.1, read as the reverse complement.
CTGGCGCAGCGCCCCGAAGCGCTGCCCCAGGTAGGGCACGGCGCGGTCGTGCCGCCCCGCGCCCGCCGCCACCGCCCGCTCCTTGGCCAGCGCCTCCGCCATCCCCGCCATCGCCGCCACCGCCACCGCCCCGCCCCGGCACGGCGCGGAACATCCCGGCACGGCACATCCCCGCCCCGCCTGGCATCCCTCCCCTCCACCGGCTGCCACGCCACTGCTCAGCCCCGCCGCGCCCCCGCCTTGGACCGGGTCACTCTGTCCCGGCAGTCGCGGATGGAGAAACTTCCCCTCCCGGTCTCTCCAGCTCGTTGTCCCGTGCGGAAGCATCTCTGCCTCGCTGGGCGCCGCATCAGCTTCACACCTGGGCCATCCCCGGCTCCCCTATTGCCACATGTGCGCATCAGTTCAAAAAGTTGGTATTTTCCGTGTAAAACCCAGAACTATTCATACAAATTCTCTAAGTTCTGAAAAAAGACAATAACAAAACCCAAACAAACAAACAAACCCCCAAACGAAACAAAACCCCAAGGAAGGGAAAACCTAATATGGGTCAAATCCCACTATGGTAGGTCTGTACCCCGTGTTGTCACCTTGGTACACCTTTGAACATTGCAAGCAGCAGAGATCGCTGACAGCTTGATTTGCTAGTGGTTGCCACCCCGTGTTTTGCCACTGCTGGCATGGACCCCCCTACACTCCCCGCACAGCCCAAACCACAGGCAGTGAGTTCCCTCCGAGTTTCCCCAAAACAAACACACATGGTGTGGGGGAAGAGAGTGTCTCCACTTTCCGCGGTGAGTCGCTGCCAAGAATGGCTGAAATGCTGCTGCTGGCACCGTGTAGAACAGCAACCTTCCGAGGGAGAATTCAAACCATTTGTTTCATTTTTTAAGTCTGACTCAGGATGTGCTGGTGCCAGCAGTGTTCCCTGGGCAGCACACAGAGGCTGTGAGCCCTTCGTGCTGCACCCTCCGCCCACAGTGGCTGCCCAGCTGTCCTGGAAGGACAGACACCTCTTTTTACGCATTGTTTTCCTACTCCTGGATGCATGAAACAGTGGTTTAGAGCCATCCTGACCAAAATGAATATTATTGCTTGAAAAATGCTTAAATAACCTTAAATCACTGGCAGTACCATTTGCTGAGATGTGGTGGGAAGCTTTTCTTCATTGCTGGTACATGGTGCTCCAAACCATTGCGTACCACTGTCCATTTGCTTGCTAGTTTTGCACTGTCATAATTTATTATTTCTCTTCCTAAGCTCAGCACAGGCCCTACTTGCACAGTTCATGGGAAGCAATTGCCATTAAACAGGAAAAAGAGCTAAGCATTGCCCATTCAGTTCCCAGTGTAGCAGAGGAGGCTCCCAAAATCTTTTTGAAGTTAGATACGAATGGTCTGAGCAACACCTGTCTGTGCAGATCATGGCCATGCAAGAAAATAGCCCCGACACCATCTGGTTGTCCAAACCTGGCAAGGCAAAGTCCAACTTCATGGTGCTTTGAAGATGCCTCCTGACTCCTATGGGTCAGAAGGGCTCTCTTTATGAAGAGAATAATGGTATTTTTAGCAGCACGTGGGAAATCAATCACATGTGGAGAGCTGGAAGCAGATCCAGTAGTGTTATGTGCTGTAAGCTGTGTGCACTCAATTGAGGGTGTGCCTTTAGCCGAGGTCTTCAGCATGGATGTGCTGAAGCTTAGGCAGGACACAGTGGGGCACGGGAGGATGGTTTTGCTTAGCTGTTTAGATTTGTTAAGCATCGCTGAATTATCTCACAGGCAAGGCCGTCTCCTGGACTAGGAGACAACACCACCTCACCACCTTGGCGTTTGACTCGCAGTGGGCTGCATCCTAATGTGATGGATCTGGGAGTTGTAGAGCTGCTCAAAAAGTGTTTCTCTGGCTCCACGCAGTGGTTCAAATCTGTACAGCTGCCACAGGTCAGATTTCTGGTTTTACAAGAGTCAGGATTAAAGGAAACGGGAGTCAGTTCACAGCAATGGTTTTTACTGGCCCACAAAACCAGTTCTGGTTTGTGAACTCTTCTGCTCTAGCTATTTTCCAGCAGATGCAGGAGTTTGAGCTGGCTTGAAATTTTGCCATATAATTACTTTTCTTTTCTTAGCCACCTCTTATGTGCCCCATGGATGATACTCACAGACCACTTTGGAGTCTGCTGGCAGCTGACAGCCTCTGCTGGACAATGGTCAAGACCAAGTATGTGCAAGACTCTTATGTGGCTGCTCTGCTCATTCAGAGCTACCAGACCTTTCTTAAAGTCACTGTGGTGCAATGAGGGTTGAGACGGAGCCAAACAAAAAAGGAGAGGAACAGAAGGGAACAAAGTCAGAAAGAAACTGAACCAGCAAGGATTCCATTAAGCAGTGGGAGAGGTACCTGGGCAATGCAGGGAGGATGTATATTTGCCACCCAGGCTTGTTAGACTGGTCCCAGATGTATAGGGACCATACTGTCCCATGTGGTTTAGCAGCAGGACAAGGATATATTGGTGTAATACAGATTTTCTCTTATTATCTGGGAAGCTGGCTGTCCCAGCAGCCATCTGAACAGCACCTGCCCACAAAGCCCTCTTCAGCCAGGTAAGTCAACAAGTCAACTACATCCAGCCCAGCAGCAGATGTGGACGGCAGTCCACAGTTTGAGGGAAGGAAGTTCTTTCGAGCACTACATGAGCCAGTTCCTGCACTTTCTACATACTCACACAGTATGCCCATTTTATTTAAATAAAGAGGTGATTTCCACTTGACTGTGACATCAGTGTAATGCTCTTAAGTGAAAGTAGCAGTTCCACAAATAGTTACCCACTTGTGTCTCCCTAAGACCAGGCAATTTCAGAAGGAAAAAGAAATCTAATTTCTCCTTCATATCCCTGCACACCTGCAGCTCTTCAAAGAAGTCACCAACTCCCACATTTTGCAAGTGAGTGGTTTCAGCTGCTGCTGCAGCAGCTCATTCTGGTTCCTGATAAAGAGCATCCAGCTGCCATTCACAGCATGGAGTTTCAGGCAGGATGGGTTTGTCCTTCCTTATGCCCACACTCAGCAATCGTAAATAACTCAGAGCTGCTCTGCCTTGCATCATCCCCCGTCCCTCTTGCTCCTCTGTCCTTTCACTGTATGTGGATACTGGTGAACAACTGGCCAACAGCTCAGGAAGGCAGGAATGGGCCCATGCACCTTCTGGGCTCCTGTTCTCCTTCCAAGGAACTGCCCTGTCCTCATCAGGATGAGGGTGGTTTCCCAGGGGAAGAGGCTTGCAGTACCCATAGTCATGTTTTGTGAGGAGGGGAATTGATTTCCTGTGTGAGGCTGGGATCTGGAGAGGTACTGAGCTTTCCCCAACATCACAAGGTGACTCCAGCCCTGGCCAGTTCTGTGTGAGGTGTCAGAAAGACCTGGGTCATCCTGCAAAATCCAGCTATCCTTCCCAGCTTCCTTCCCAGTGCAGAACCATCATTCTGCATCAGTCCAACTCTTTTGTGGAGCTTCACAGGTGGGGTGCAGGCATTACCTCTGCAGGATATTATCTTCCTCCTCCTCCTCAGGCACCAACAATTTTATGACTTTAAAAAACAACCAAGCAGGATGAGAGCTAATTTCAGATGTGTTTCTCCATAGGGAACCTGTGAGGCTGCAGCTTGTGGCAACCCATCCCTCCCCAAACACTCAGATAAAATATTGCAACCTCTAAAACAATAATCTTAGAGACAAACATGTAGGAACTTTCATAGCTCCCAATGGTCTTCCTATTGATAGTCACTCAATTTTCACAGTGATAGGGTGGGTAGGATCCCATACATCTAGAGTATGAGAAAGCAAGCTCTCAGAATGAAACTGATCTGTTTTCATGCTGCAGGGTCTACAGTACAGCAAAGCAGATTTAATCCTCATTAGCCAAGTGCTGCAGTACAGGAGAGCCCTCTCATTTCTCTCTAATGCACTATATCAGAAATGTATCTGAAACAACTGGGTAATTGGCAGTTATTTTCTTCAAAAGATTTCCCCATATACAGAACAGTCCTGACTGCATGGAATTTTCAGTCTCTTCTTTGAAACCCAGGTGATGCATTTTTCTGCTTTAATTGGTTCTTCCTTATTCCCCTCATCCTTGTGCTATCATCAAGAAAGGGGGAGAGGGAAAGGAGAGCAAGAAGAGCCAGGCAATAATATGCAAACCCCAGAAGCAACAAAAGTCAGAATAATTATTATAACTATTAACCCTAGGGGTTAATGCCACTTCAGCAGCAGTTTTTGAGTCATGGGGAACCTTAAAAATTTTTCCTCCTATAATACAGCTGTCAGCTGTTGCTGTAATCAGCTATAGTCGTCATCATCTCCTTTATATCCTCTAGATGGTGCTTGTGCATCATATTCTACACAAAATAAATCATGTTGATTTTAATCAAGTTGGAAAATGGATTTGAAGTGCTGTGACAGATCACTAGAATCAAATAGTTGTGGTGGACACACTGGGTGACCACCTGGTCCAAGCCTCCTCCAGAGAAAAGGGCTGTCCTCAGCCTTTTTCCAAATGTGAAAACTGAAATTAATTATTAAAATCTGATTGTATTATAGAATTATACAATGGTTTGTGTTGGAAGGAACCCTAAATATCATCTTGTTCCAGCCCCCCTACCATGTGCAGGGGCACCTCTCACTAGAACAGGGTGACCAAAGGCTCATCCAACCTGGCCTTGAACATTTCCAGGGATGAGACATCCACAACCTCTCTGGGAAACCTGTTCCAGAGCATCACCATCCTTACAGTGAAGATTTTCTGCTTAATGTTTCATCTAAACCTCCCCCCTGTCAGTCTGAAGATACATTTCCATTTGTCTTCTCCCTACAAACTCCGCAAAAATTCCCTCTCCAGCTTTCTGGTAGCCTCCTTTAGGAAGGTGCTCTAAGGTCTTCCTGGAGCATTTCATTCTCCAGACTGAAAAACCCCAGTTGTCTCAGCCTATCTCCACAGGGGAGGTGCTCCTACCTTTTGTCTGTCTTTCCCTGTCACACTCTGGTGATGCACAAGGGTTCACCCCTGCTGTGCCTGCTCACATCTAGTTGGAGTTACAGAGCACACAGCGTATCAAGTGTATGTCTGAAAAAGAACATGGAAAACAAAATATTCCAATTGTTCAAAATGACCTTTTCCAGAGGCTGGAGCACCATGCTTTCTCATTAACAACGTTGCCAAACTTGCAGCTTACAGCAATCAAGTGGGAGCGTTCCTCTGGACCACAGGAAGAGAGGAAATTTCAGCACAAGGCACTGATGCAGGGTGGGGGAAGAAAGCAACATTCTGCCTCATGAGCAAAGAAAGTGGGTACCCCGAGTGATTCTATTTGACAGGAAAACAAATCCAACCTGGAAAGAAATAAAACCTTTCCTCCACCTTTTGTTATTCCACTCCTCACTCTGGTTCAGTACATAGACATGCCTGGAAGTACTGAAATGCAACAGGGATAAAATGCCAGCCACGCTTTTCCTTTACTCAATTTTGACAGAATTAGTTTAATTTTGGGGTAGCTGATATATTAATTCCCTCAGCCCAGCCTTCACTGTCTGGAACTGACCAAGTAATTTTGTTTCCTCCCTTGCATTCACTCTCTTCAAATATTTACAGACAAGCAACCTGGCTAGCCTCTGTTTAGATTCCTTATCTCACCAGGTTTCATTCCTTAAAAATTCTCTCTTCCCTTCCCCACACCTTCTGTCTAAATTTACCTAGAGGTAGTCATCAAACACGCTCCTTGGCAAACAAAGTTACTTTTTACCCAGCCCTCAGCTGGACAGGCAGGGGCTTTGCTGGGGAATCCCAGCCATTACACAGGATGACAGCAGAGAGCAGCTGTGCTCCATGGAAAATATTTCCTCCTTCAGTTCCTAAACCTACAAAGGCAGCCACCTTGCCAGGGAGGTGTGGACCCCTGTGTCAGTACAAGATAGTGTTGTTAGAGTAGAAATGGAGTTTTTCTCCTACAAGAACAGCAACCACTGTTTCCTAAGGTCTATAAAGCCTTTTGCACCCAAGGTTTTCTTTGTTTTCTGCCTGTTAATATTTTATATGCAGGAAACACCACCAGAAGACTGTAAATATGATGGGTAATCTCTCACCAGCTGAGACAAGGCCCTGTTTTTATAGATAGGGAGGTTTTAGTGACTTCTGCCCAAGGTGACACTGGAGAGTGGTAGCAGGGCTTACCAGCCTCCCTCCTACCTGGTGAAACAATTTCCTGATTTTGGCCTAGGTCATGCTCCTGGTTTGTATCCTTGCCCTCTGCAAGTGGCCAGCTCTAGCTCTGTCAACTTCACACCTCTTGTTGCTAATAAATTAAACTGTAAATTCATACTGCTTTGAGAGTACCAAAGAGAGAGGTCTTTTAAAGAAAACTCATCATTTAAGCCAGAAGTGGGGTCAATTTTCCCTAGCTTTAAAACTCCACGGTATCTCCGTAGCCATGCAAACTGTAGCAATAGATAACCAGCCCCAGGTTTTGTGACTGCACAACTCTCTAACAGCACAGGGTCCGATTTCAGAAGGAGGAAAAGAGTTTTGAACCTTTTAAAGGACTGATCCTTTAACCTGACTTTCAGTGCACGGAATGTGCGGTCTCTTTCCATCTGTTAACAGGTGTGCCTCCAAAAAGTTCTCCTGGCTTCTTGCAAAAAAAAAAAAAAAANAAAAAAAAAAGTATTTTAAAAAGGGACAGGAAAAAAAGCAAATACCATGGCAGTAGCAGCAGGCTGTGCCCAGGATCCCAGCCGTGATGGCAGTGGCTCCCGCCCTCTCCCCGGTACATATTTGCTCTCCGGGTGCCTCCTCCCTGCAGGGCTGCTGGAGCATTGGGGCAGTCCCTGGCTCCACCCGAGCCTGCTGCCTGCCCGCACTCAGCTCCTGTCCCTGCCCCGCAGAGCTGCAGCACACACCGGCAGGGTGGGCAGCATGTCCGGGGTCACGGCCAGGCTGTGCCAGCAACGAGCAGCAGCCGATGGGCTCGGATCCAACAGGAATGCCATCAAGTATTTGAACCAGGACTATGAAGCCCTGAAGCAGCGGTGCCTGCAGACTGGCACACTGTTCAAGGATGAAGAGTTCCCAGCCTGCCCTTCTGCTCTGGGCTACCAGGACCTGGGACCATATTCCTTCAAAACTCAGGGGATAGTCTGGAAGCGCCCCACGGTAAGAGTGCTCTGTATTTCCCTGGGTTCAAATCTAGCCAAAGCCCAGCTGGACATCTGGGTTAAACCACTGCTGAGCTTGAATATCCACTGTTCCTCTGTCTCCTTTTTCTTAACTCTGTCTTGCTTTACTTCCATGGCAGAAGCAAGGTTGGAAAGGGGATAGGAAAAGGAATATCATCTTCTAAGCCCTGCTTATAAAGCAGGAAATCCTATAACTTCTTCAGGGGTATCTGCTTCATGGCAACCTGCTTTCTCCCTATCCATCCCAGCTCCAGAGAGCTACAAGTCCAGGGTGCAATCCAGAGATGGATGCAAAAGCCCAACATATATCCAGCCAGACCATGGGCCACCCAGGAGCTATGGACTGCCATTTGTAACAGCAGCCACACAAGGTCTCGCCACTGCGCCCCTCAGGAAATCAGGCTAATACCTAAATAAAACCCTCTGCCTCACTTCAAGCTGCCTGTAACAGTTAAGTAGCAACTGACTGGAAATGTTATTATCTAAATACGTATGTCCTGGAAATGGCCTCTGATTCTAAGAAGGTAATTTTCATCAGCAAAGATTAGATGACGATTTTTTTTTTTTTTGAAGTCACAAAATCAGGGCTTCAGAGATTTTTCTGCACTGTCATTTTTCAGTCATTTATTTCTGTCCCCATTTACTTCTCCTTTGTCATTTTGCAACATCAAGAAATATTTAAAAGAATGGGGATTCCTCTCCCTGCAAATTACTTACCTCTCTCTGGTGGAGGAAAGGAGAATGAGAAGAACAGAAAATTTCAAAGCTTTAAACTTTATTATTTTTTTCACCTGAAAAGTGAGAAACAGAAACTTTCAGGTTTAGTAACTCCAGGTTTAATAACCCTGGCAATCCCATCTATCCATCAGCACCTCACTCTGGCACCTGGATGTTACCTCAACAAATACCATGGATATGTTTCTTTGCTTTGCCTATCCTTGGAGAAGATCAGCCTTAGAAAACTCATTAAATTAGACTTGGGTTTCTCACACAAGAACAGTGTTGAGCCTGCTGCAGGCAGAGACACAGCCACAAGCATAGCAGAGTAAGGAATAACTGATGGCTGAGATCCAACAGGGCTAAATGTCCCAGCCCTGCCTGCCAGAGACCAGCCCCTGGGACCCCTGAGGGGAAGCTCAGCTGTGTGAAAGGTGCATGTGGCACTTGGGAGTGGCTCAGGAAGGACAGGTATCTGGGTGAGTAATGAGTGATATGCAGCTGACTGACACCAGGTGCAGCACTTTGGAGGGAGAAGAGAAAAAATTACACAAAACCTTCCTCTGGTTTGGAGTACAAGCCCACAAACCAGGGAATTTTACAAAAATTACACAAACCCCTCTCCACTGGACAGAAGCAAAAGGATGTGTCTGAGATGATTCCTATTGGAGGGAAGATTCAGCAATTGGCTCTTCATCATACACAAGAAGTCCTGGGTTGTCTCTGTCTCTCCATGGGATGCTCAGAGCTGAGAACTGCTGCTCTCGAGGAGAGCCAGTGACTGCCTAAACTGTCCCCAACCCTGCTTGCCAAGTTAGGCTTCCTATAAACTGCTCCTTGCTGCCATCCAGAAGCCCATGGAAAATTCTCAGAAAAACAGAAAAGGCTTTTGTCTCTAGAGAGACAATAATGACTTCCTAATGTAGGCCATGAGTTGTTGGAGAGCTCAGAGTTGGGATAGGAGTGACAGTCATTGCCATAACCTACTTGGCTGGCCCCAAAGGGCCAGGAAGAGAGGGGGGTTGTTGCTAATAAAAGCATTTATATGGTTGGCCTCCCAGGAAGCAGGGTCAGGGTGGGGGAACATCCTCCACACTGTTGGCACTGGAAACTCAGCACAGTTCCAGTGGCACAGGCAGCAGTCACAGTCACCAACTCATTTGTGCTGCCTGAACCAAAAATCTCAGCAAGATGAAATAAGATGTAAGCTGAGATGAATTTTCACCTCTGTCTCCTCAGTAGAAAAAATTCTTGGTAGTATCACTGACAGTGCCTCGTAGCAAAAGGCATCAGGATTTGCCTCAAAAAAACCCAACCAAAACCAAACAAAGAGAGAACAAAAAACCCCCCAGAAAACCCATGCAGCTCTCAATTTAATAAAGAGATTTTGTCCTAGGACTGTGTTAATCAGATAGAGGGGAAAGGACATATTTTTAAAGAAATGTTTAAAGAAGTGTTTAATAGTTTCTGAATATTGAAACAAGGAACAAGAAAAGGGATGTTTTCAGACCAGAAAGTGTGATACAAATTTTGAAATTGTGTCTTTTCAGGAGTTATGTGCCAACCCTCAGTTTATAATTGGAGGAGCTACCAGAACAGATGTCTGCCAAGGAGAGCTGGGTATGTACAGTGCTTCTGAATTTTGTTTTGGAAGAAGAAAAAGAAATGAAGCTTCATTTGAAAACTCATGCTACATGGACCATTTTTTTGGCTGTCTCCCAGACATAATATGGAGGCACAGATACCCAAGAAGAGAACTCACATACCAGCACTGCTGCCTGAGACAGGGCTTGTAAGAGCTATGTCAAAATTGGAAGACAACAAACTGTCTCCTGGAGGAAGGAAGTAATTATGTAGAACCGAAAACTGGTTTGCTTTTGACCTCTTAAGACAGAGGTGGATGCCAGTCTAATCATGGGAGCACTTGCCCTGAGGCAAGAGTGTGGGATTCGTGCCCATGCCAGCAAGAGCAGCTCCAAAGACTCAGGGGACAAAGGACACCAGGAAAATTTTCTCCTGTAACCTAGTCCTTAAGTTCTTTTATTTGGGAGGCAGAGCAAGTTCCTGCCTCAGTTTCACACGAAACAAATACATAAGAACAAAGGAACTGAGTAAGAACTGGTTTAGTAGAGGGGCTGGGTCTGTGATGTGCCATTTTGTGCCAAGCAGGATGGTCCAAGTATGAGTTAGAAACAGGGATCCCATCAGAAAGAAATGAACAGAGAATGTAAACTTTGTAATACCATCCACAACAAACAAATTATTCCAAGCCCTTCATGCTGAACCCTCCTTTCTTCTTGAACAGCACTCATATAGAGCTGTGAGCAGGGACAGGAGCAACCAGGAGTCAGCCACACAGAGAAAAAAGGCAGAGCTGCTCAGCTCCTGAATCAGGGCCTTAGGCAGAGGAAGTATCTCTCAGGCAGCACTCATCATCTCCCAGACATCCATCATCAAAAACCTTCCTTACCCATTTTTCTGCAGTGCTTGCCTTTGACTAAACAGAGCTGCTGTGCAAGTGACCAGAAGGGAGCTGTAAGGGGACCTTATTCCCTCTTGGAATAGCGGCTGCAGCAGCTGCCTTCCCTGCCCGCCTCGCTGATAAGATCCAGCTGCAGAGGACAGCAGCAGCAAACCCTTGACTGCAGAGAGAGGCGAGAAGGCTGAAACTCTTGTAATGAGAATTTGATAGATTGGACACAGAGAAATCAGCCTTTCTCCCTCCTGTGCTGCTAACTGCAGTACTCCTGACCTCACTGGTCTTCCAGCACATCCATTGTGCAAATGAGATTGAAACAATTTCTGCAAGTCGTTGGCGATAAATAACACCAGTGCTGCTCTTGTAAACACAGCACTATTAAAGCAATTGCTAAAAAATTCCCTGGTGTGTGGGCTTGTACTCCAAATGCTAAAAATAAGATGCCCAATCATATACTTGCTCCAGGATATTTATTTGGTGGATGCTGGAAAAGAGTATGGGGAAATCACTTACTGTATTTCAGGAGAATGGCTCAAATAAGTAGTAAAAATGACATTTCTTGTCACCTCCTATTTGGAAAGTTTCTATAATGGCATAAAAAAAGAAATTAAGAACATACACCTGAAGTAAAACCTCATTTTCCCAGACAGCTTACAAGCTATAGGACTGAAAAATATTATCTGTTCTTAAACTAGAAGAAGCCAGTGCATTATTTGTGTTTAGCCTAGAAACTGAATACAAATACCCTGAGCTCTTTTCTGTTTCTGTAACCTGCTGAATGTTTCTGTGGAGTCCCAGTCCCCTGTGCTAAATGAGCTTTCATTAGAGATCAGTGCCAAAATCCATCACATAGTAGTAACAACAGAACTGGACCCCAAAACCTCCTGTCAATCTGGGGATGGTGCCTTGCTCTGGGTTTTCCCAAGACAACTTTCGGTGGGCAGTAACCCAAAGGCTGGTCCTGAAAACGATCCCAAACCTAGAGGAAAAGCCCCCAAATCTGATTCTACTATTATTAGGAGCTTGGTTTTCTTTCTCTCTCTTTCTCACACACACACAAAAAAAGAAGAAAAAGAGAAAATAATGAAAGATAATCCAATTTGTTTCTGCAAGGCTGGTTATAATTGCTTCTACACACACTGACCCTTCACAAAAATAAACTGCAGGCAGGGGACTTATCTTCTAGCCTTCAGGTATTTGCTTTACATCTCTGAGGCATACTAAGCTTTTTGGTATTTGATCCAATACCTTGAATATCAAAGTCCTTGTTACTAAAACACTCATGTAAAACACTTCTATTGAAACAGACCTTGATTACATATTTACATAAGCCACGTATGTGACTGGGTAATATGTCCTTTAGGGAAATAGAGCCTATTTTTTATAATATTCTCTGATATATTTCTTTTCTTTTAAGAATAACTCTGCAGGTCTGAGTTTATATGAACAAAAGAAACAAGAAAATCCAGAGTTGGTCTCACTCCATTAAACTTATTTCTTTGACAACAGCGTAAGCTAGATGAATATCAGCTTGGGAAGTTTGATGGGGACTTGAAAGTCTTGAGATGTTTTAAACGTTCTTTGAACCATATCTTTTTGATAGCCTAGTAACAACTTGAAATGTAGTCACATAGTCTTAGTTATTAAAGGTGACTTATGAAAATTTTCTCACTGCTATCTGAATAAGTTAACTCGAGGACTGTTTGCAGAAGTTCTTAAGAAGTAAGTGGCATAAAATTTAATTTAAATAATATAAAATGTACTGAAACCCCCTCAGTTTAATATTAGCTTTCCAGATCCACGCTATTTATATTCATGAGTTGCCTTTTGTTCTGAACGCCCAGAGGTCACTCCAGGCACTGGCAGTTCCCTGGGCTGGCAGCTGGAGGAATTCTCTGAAGCCCAGGCAAATGCTCCAGTTCACACGAGCCCAGGAGCCCACCCCACAGGTGCTTTGTGCATCATGCCTTGTCCTACAGGCAGATTTGGGGAGATTAGAGGTATCCTGGAAAACAAACCAAAGCCTGACAGCTCTGAGATAGATCTGATACCTGTTGAGGGAGCCTTTGAAGTGGTTGTAGGCAGGAGAGAAATTATAAGTACTGGGCTTGTTCTCTTATTTTGCTGTAAACATTAATACATGGCCCTTTCTGACATTCAATCCCATGGGTTCAGGGATATTGGAGATCCTGGTTCTAGCAAATTTATCCCATTGATATAAAACATACATTCACTAACAACTCTGAGACCCCAAGGAGAAGAAAGCCTGTTCCTTTGCAGGATTCTCCTTTGCCTTTCTGTACACAGCTGCAGAACAAAATAATTTCCATAGAAAACCTCAAAAGCCTTTAGAAATCTCAATGCAGAGGCAACCTGCACTGCCATAAATTATAAGCTAGTGGGTCAGTGCTTCCTTGTTGTCTGGTGTGATGCCCCAGGTACTACAAGCTCTGAACAAGGGCCTCCAGCAGAGACCAAAGCTGAGAGTCAGAGCTGCTTGGCATTCCAGGAAGCCACAGCATTGTGTTTAGATCATTTCTGAACACCAGGCATTGCTGAAACAGCAACAAGCCAGAACAGTCAGGACAGAAATGCCTCTGCGCTGTCCAGTTGCATCCTGGAACCAGAGACTTGGACTTTTGGCTGAATCTCACCATCTCTAGGTCAAAAGGGAGTTTAGATGCTCTGTGTCTAGACACTTTGATGGTAGCTAAACAGAAACTGAGCACAGCTCTGGAGCAACTGAAACTAATCAAATTTCTCATTTATTTTATGGCCTCTGCAAGTGGAGCATGCTTGGGTAAACATCATCAATACGGAGGAGTCGCTGAGCTGCCAGGTCACCAAGGATTGTTATTCGCTGCAGCAATTTGATTATCTGTGTAAACCAGGAGCTGCCTGGGCAGCACTGAGAACATGAGCCAACTCAGGGCATCTGTGAGCAGCAAGGGATTCTATTTCAAGTGCACTAACAGTCAAAGTAATTCTTCAGGATCACACATGTGTGTGTATATATATATGTGTGTATCTATCTATATATATAGATATAGATATAGATATATATACAGGAGATAGGCACAGCTAGGCTTCATGTTTATCCTTTCCACCACAAACTCAAGGTCTGGATTGCTCAAATTTAAAAACAAAAAATAAAAAACGCCCCAAAATTCACTTTAATACCATTTCAAATTACTTCACATCCAGAAATCAAGCTGGCTTCTTTACAGGACACATAGCAGCAGCAGTAAACACAGTGTAATTGGCACTTGTCTGGAACTTTTGTTCATGAAATATGAGACTGAACAGAAGCAGTGATATGTGTCCATAAGTGATTTAGTCTTGCAGGGCTAATATTGAGAAGGCTTTTAAAAAAAGTAGTTATTTTTATAAGCAGAAATGCTGCAACTTTAAACCCATATGGTGAGCAGAAATGCTTTTTGATATTGTCATTTTTCTGACTATGAGCCTATTTGAAATACATTCTAATTAATTGGTCAATTGGCCTCTCTTTCTCTCCCTCAAAAAAAAAAAAAATAAAAAATCCCTATTTAGGAACGGAATAAAATAGTTTCCTCACAGTATAAAAGATTACTTAGAACCTGCAGCAGAACCAAAACAAGTTTGAGGGTCCCACACAAGGTGCCTTTCTGGGGAGCTTGTGCATTGTGCTGTCCTGTAGGCACAACCACAAACTAAACTCCAAAACTTGCTGCTGGCAAAATGAGGTTGAACTTTGAAAAGGGGAACAGGAAGTGTCAATTCATACTCTTTTACAACTAGTCATATATTACCCAGTAGGGTTGAGAAGGCTGATTGATAGGCCAGGATCCCATTATGGTGTACAAGAAGGTAAGAGGCCAACTGTGCAGCTTAGGCTCCTTGATATGGACAGATTCCTACATCCTCTGAAGGTAAATATCACAGGAGCTTAAATGTCGTGCATCTCTGCTGTACAAAGATGCCCCCAAACCATCTACATTCAGACACACTTCCATTTTTATCAAGTCACTGCTCAGCAACCAATTCCCAGCTGGTTCCTTTTGGCTGGCACAAGCTTAGTCAAAGATACTGGACCCCAGAGAGTAAGGTTTGGAGACAGGACTCTGCAGTGCTCGAGGGAGGCATGGCTCCTTTGGGGGCCAAGTTCCCCACTGCAATTCTTCCAACACAACTCTTCCCAGGCATGCTTTGGGCAGGCATGCCCTGAAATGCTTCCCTGGGAGGTCAGACTGCGTTGTTGTGTTGGAGACAGGCAGCAGCACCCACATTGCTCACTCTCCCGAGCGCTCAGAAGTTAATTCATGCTGGAAGAAAGGCGCCTTAAAGGATTTCATGCTACATTTGGCATCCTCTGATCTGAGATGCTGAAATTGTTTAGTTCTGAGGCAGGAAGTAAACAACATATTTAAGGAAACCCCCCTCATTTCACCAAATCTTCTGCCTAGTTGTTCATCCAACACACGCCATCCTTAGCAAAACCTGGAGTAGTTTCTCACTCACTGGCTTTAAAATCCTGGCCAGGATTTTAGGGGAAATTGTTCCAGATGTTACACATTGGGAGAGAACCAATTTGTCACTGCTGCAGGCCTTCTCTGGTCTCACAGGTTGGAGGGACACAACAGGAACACCAGGGACACCCACCTTGCCACCTTCTCAGAAATAACCTTCTGCACTTCACAGCGTGCCAGGGGCAGCCAGAGCATCAGAAAAATCAGGATTTCAGTTCTGACTTGATATGGCTTTTCATCTTCCTCCTCTGAAAATCCATTCCCCAGACTTATCACCATTATTTCTACCTCTTCAAGGAAAATAGAAATTATAACAGCTTAAGGCATACGCTGCACCAAGGAAAGCCTCAAAGACATAGCTACAAGGCAGATCTGATTGTTCTCAGTCTCATTTTTTTCCTGCATCTTCATTTCCTTGGGAGAGAATATTCTTAAAGCCTTTTCCCCCCACACCTTGTGCTCTTATAATTTTGCTCATTTTATACTTAAGTACCTAAGGCTGGGAGGAAACTTCCAGGCCAATAAGTGGATCCCTCCTTGAGAAGGTTTTTGCTCATAGACATTCTCTAGTCTGAGGCTTCCGGACTTTCTTTCTATATGCAGAGCATCAACTTGTACCTATTTCCACTTTAAATATGTCACAATCCTTTTATTTTATCTCCTTCTCTGCAAAGGAAATATTATCTTTCAACTAAGAGCTCCTTCCTCAAACAGCTTTTCTGCAAAGTAGCATTTAACCTGCCTCACACTTCTTCTTCAAGCTTCACTTGTATGAGATGAGCAGGACAATTTTTTTTAACCTCTTCTCCCAAAAAACGCAGGTGCATGGGGGAGAAGCAGGCAATTCCAATCATTTGTCTTCCCCCTTCCACCTTGAGTGCTCTTTTCGGAATGTGGCAGCCAAGATAAGGCAGAGAATGCTGGGGAAGGCTCAAGCAGCACCTCACATACTAAGAATGGATTTCCCCTCCTCTTTAGAAAGGCCTGAACTGCCACAACAAGGTGGCATGATATCATATTGATATGATATTGATATCATATTGCATGTCATGGGTTGGGACCCATGGTGTGATCAGCCAGCTCAAGCAGTCACAGGTCATCACACCAGGGACACTCCTTTACAGAAGTTTCTCAAAGCAGCTCATGGGAGCCATCTGGGCACCTCCCTGTGGGGTACAGGCAGCAGAGAGCACCTGGCAAGGCCCTTCCTCCTAATTATACACTTGTATTCACCATGGCATTGAATCATAAACCCCAAGTCAATATAAAAAGTTAACTGCTGCTCTAGGATGTTCAATCTTGCTGCAGATTAAACTCTTTCCTTGGTTTCTCACTTCTCTTACTTCCTCTGAAGCAAGAGCTGCAATGCCATTTCCTTCTGCAGAATATGCACCTGCCAAAGGAGCTGTCTTGGCACAGATAATCCTCAGGAAACCAGGAAAATGTTAGTACCTTCAGAGCAGTTTTGTTTTGCTAGGCTTTCTGCACACCTCAGAAATAAAACAGGATCACAGAAGTTCCTCCTCTGTTTGCAGTGTGCAAACACCACGAGTCACCACGTTTCCCAGGGGCACCACCTTTGCTGTGACAGAGGCTTTTGCTTGCCCAGCCTCCAATCCTCAAAAAACAGGCAACCAACCCAGCAGACAGCTCCAGCTGCAAGGCACACAGCCTCCAGGGAGGGCAGGGCAACCCCAGCCTTTCCAGAATAAGGAATGGGCCAAAGAAAGGACTCACCTACTCACAAAGGTCCCAGGAGACTTCAGCTTCCATTAGACTGCTGGGCAAATCTCTGGCAACAGCTCTGAGTTCAAGTCCAGACCTTCAAAGAAAGGGCTGAGGAGGAATAGGCCAACAAATGTTCCTGCTATCCATTGAATCTTCTCCAAAAGATGGGAATGGATGTCTCACCATCATCCTATCAACCCAAGGCTTTTGCCCTCTCCTGGACATCCCCTAAGCCCTTGTCTGCCCCAGATGTGGTGGCTTGGGTCTACTCAAAGTATCACGGGTCATTAACTCTGTCCTGTCCACCCGTACTTTGCAACCTACATACCTCAAATGCCTTCTTCTGGCTGTGTTCTTGATCTCCTGAGTGCACTAACAAGCTTAGGTAGGGCAGCCTGTTTTCACAGCTTCATTACAAAATCAAAGCACAAACTGGACCACTGAAGTTACTACAGTGGTCAGCCTCAGAGGCCCTAGGATGCCTGTGTGGTTTGGGTGAGTGGAAAATGAGCCAAAGAGAGAAATAACAGAACAAGAATGGATTGCTGAACCAAGACTGAGTCTGGCATAGCTCTTACTGCTGGCATTTTAGTCCAAGTGAGAGTGTGACTTAATGGAGTTATTAATGAACTTTTCTGCCTTGTAATGTGTGTGTTTTAGGTGATTGCTGGCTCCTAGCTGCCATTGCATCTCTCACTTTGAATCCAGATATTCTGTTCCGTGTTGTTCCCAAGGCTCAGAGTTTCCAGAAGGATTATGCTGGAATCTTTCATTTCCAGGTACCTGTATGATCAAGGGATTGAGATTAAAAAGGGAAAATGCTGCTATTTAACTAGAAGCAGCTTTGTTGTTGTTGTTTGGAACACACAAAATGATCAACAGTTACAGTGTGTACGTGAAATTGATGGGGGAGAGAGAAAGAAAATAAGAACAGAGTTAAATAATGTTAAATGAGACCTGCTCACTGGTGAGGTTCTGCAGTCTTACAGCTGATGGGACTCTGAGGAGTTATACAGATTTTGTAAACTGAGCTGAATCATCAGGCTGCATGAGCCCAAACCAAGCTCTGTTGCTGCCAGCTCTTGAGAGTGAATTCAGGCTGATGTGGTTCCTTCTCCTTCCTCCCTTTCCCTTCCTGCTTTGCCTTTATTTCCTTGCCTGTGGAGCCAGGGTGTTGGGATTTAGCCAATCTGGTTTGGCTGGAGGTTACGCTCAGGTGGGAGCAGTGTGGATTCACCCTGCTAAAGGAGCTGTTCTGGTGTGGACAGAAGTGTTAGAACCCATACCTAGCCCTTCCACCAGCTCACCTTTGAGTGTTATGGTGTGAATTATCATCTCTCCTTTCAGGAATGCAGAAAATCCTGGAGCAAACATTTCTAGCTTTGAGGCCAAAATCTAGCACTAGTAGTGTTTCACACATTTCCTCATGTTTTCAGAAAGGATTAGCATTAGCACTATTGAGTGCTTCCCCTTTAAATGACCTCTCCTTACAGGCAGTTTTACAGGCATATTGGTTTTTTCTTTTCTTAAGGTTTGAGCCCTGAGCTAGTTCAGAGTGTCCTACCTCCATGCTGGCTTTCTGCAAACTCACTTTACATGTTCAGACAGTGGTTTGGATGGTTTGGTGGTTTGGTACAACAAGATGCTGTTAATATTTCCTATCAGCAAAGTTTAATACAGCATTAAGAAGCCTGCTGAATGATCCACAGAGCTGGGAGGAGTTTGTCTCTATTACAAAGGAGAGGAATCCAGCATGGGAGCAAACCCTACGGTGCAGGGGGAAGTGGTGGCAGGTGAAGGGGTAGGAGGATGGTAGCGTGGAGCTATTGTGGGCACACCAGCCTCCATCATCTTTTCCTTTTTTCTTTCCCTCAGTTCTGGCAGTATGGGGAGTGGGTGGACGTGGTGGTGGACGACAGGCTGCCCACCAAGAACGGGAAGCTGCTCTTCGTGCACTCGGAGGAAGGCAGCGAGTTCTGGAGTGCGCTGCTGGAGAAGGCCTACGCCAAGTACGGGGCTGGGAGGGAGCTGTGCCCTGGTTGTGTCCTGACTGCGCCCCTGGTTGTGTCCCTGGCTGTGCCCTGGCTGTGCCCTGGCTGTGCCCATGGCTGTGTCCCTGTCTGTGTCCCTGGCTGTGCCCTGGCTGTGTCCCTGTCTGTGTCCCTGGCTGTGCCCTGGCTGTGTC
>VWYP01008531.1:291566-349532 GCA_013400435.1 Pycnonotus jocosus | reverse complement strand
GTCCCTGGCTGTGCCCTGGTTGTGCCCTGGCTGTGTCCCTGACTGTGTCCCTGGTTGTGCCCTGGCTGTGTCCCTGGCTGTGCTCTGACTGTGCCCTGGCTGTGCCCATGGCTGTGCCCTAGCTGTGCCCCTGGCTGTGCCCTGTCTGTGCCCCTGGCTGTGCCCTGGCTGTGCCCTGGCTGTGCCCTGGTTGTGTCCCTGGCTGGTGTCAGTCACAACACACTTCATTCTAAGGCAGCCTCCCTCTCACCCAGCGTTTACAGTTCCCTCTGGGTCCATAAAGGTGTTGCCAGCTGTATTTCAAGGGGCTTGAATTTTCTTGCCCCACGTCACCCAAATGAAGAGACACTCAATGATAAACCCTTCTTTCTGTGGTACCTTGTGCTTGCAGGTGGAGATGGAGCCTTGTATAGCTCTTACCATTTCTCCCCCAGGTTGAATGGCTCTTATGAAGCTCTAGCAGGAGGATCCACTGTGGAGGGCTTTGAGGATTTTACTGGAGGCATCTCTGAGTCCTATGAGCTGCGGAGGGCTCCTTCAAACCTGTACCAGATCATCCAGAAGGCTCTGAGAGCTGGGTCGCTCCTTGGCTGCTCCATTGATGTAAGAGGCTGACAAAGCTTTACTCTCCTTGCTCCTCTTCTCAGGGCTCTGGCCCGTACTGTGACAAAAGCCCAGACCAGTGGAAGATATAGGTAGGAAGGTCTGATAGAAGAGCAAACTGAATTAATGTGAGAACTTTATTGATCTCAGTATCAAAAAATTTGGACAAAGTTCTAAATAACCAATGCTCACTATGTCTCTCTATTTACATGACAGTATGTGATACAACTCAGAGCTGTGAACAACCAACTGGTCTTCTGGAACTCCATCCTCTGAATATCTTTTCTCATTCAGATTTTGTGTAATTTCAGCTCCAGACACTCAACTGCCAGAGACAAACTCACTGAGACACTTTGTTGTAGCCTGTAATCTGATTCTGGCTTTGGTTTTCAGTCCTAAAAACTACAGACACCTGTAATACAAACACTCTCAAATTACAGATGATGTTTGAACATGCCTTGGAAACTTCACACCTTTCACATCCTGTTTCATTTTCTTGTTTTCTCTGTGGCATACAGAATTACCAGAGTTCCAATTTTGGTACACTGGATCTCGACTGAGACAAGCTAGAGCTGAGTTCATGTGAACATGTCTTTGCAGGTGACTGGGTCTGTCACCTGAGCTGGGAACTGGATTTAGATTTAGATTTCATTGTACATTCTTGAATTTTTCTGTGCTCAGACTGCATATTAAGGGGCATGAAGCTGCAGCTTTTGCTGTGGATCTCACCTTAATTTAATATACTTTGCATCAAGAATATTGGTATTCACTGTGCACACCACTTTGGCTATCTTCCCCCATATTAATTTGCTTATGAAAGCTCAGTTCATACACAATATATAATCATAAATGTGCATACTTTTATTGTTCCAGATAACTGCTGCAGCTGAAATAGAAGCAATCACAAGTCTGAAGCTGGTAAAAGGACATGCTTACTCTATCACTGGAGCAGAGGAGGTAAGTCAGCCTCTCTGGGGCCATCATGCAAACCAGCTTGGGGTTGCAACACTGCAATGCCTTCAGCTTTCTGATGTCTTTCAGTGATCAACCATAAAAATATTCCTGAATTTTACACATTCATACAGAAAGATGAGGTACCTGTGGTACTCAGCCAGGAGCTCTGTAGTGGTGTGGTGGTGTGAAGCACACTGTGTAGCCTGCCTCTTGTATGGTACCAACAGACTGTGGTGCAAAGTGTAAAGGTGGGCCAAGCTGTCACCAAAATTCAGGGTACAGAAAGGAGGAGCAGGAGAGGAGGCAGCCATTCCCCACATGTTTATGTTGTGTGAGCTGGGAGCAAGCACTTTCCCAGTCAGAGCTGATGGGAAAAGAGTAAAAGCCTCTTGGATGAGTTCTGCTGTGAGTCTCATCTTCAGAGTGAGCCCCAGGTATTCCTGCTCCTCTGAAACTGGAATCATTACACAGATGTCCATGCCGGATAACCTCCTTCCAACCTTGCTGTGTTTCCTGCTTTTGAGGATGTAGATATTTTGCTGGTTTGTAGCTGATGATTTTCCTTGCAGGTTGCTGTCATTATATGAAATGGTGAGTGCTGCAGCTAATGGCTCACTTGGTGGCACAAGATAATGTAAAATAAGGCATCTAGGTGTCTTTTAACTATTGCAAATTGTAATGGACTGCATCGCTCAAGTAAAAATCATGTTTTATCCTATCTGAAAAGCAATTGCCCTCTGATGATTGGAATGATGGAAGTGCTCAGGCTCTGTTTGTTGTGGATCTTTTAGGTATGTTACCGAGGACGGCCAGAGAAACTAGTGAGGCTTAGGAATCCCTGGGGTGAAGTAGAATGGACTGGATCTTGGAGTGATAAGTAGGTTTTTATATGCCCCTGCCTCTCTCTCTTTGGTGTATTTTGGAATCTATTAAAAATTAAATTGGGACAATGCAGTTAATCCAATCACAAAGCTTATTTAGGAGAGATACTAAATCAGCTGGAATAAAACACTATTAATTTATTACCAAGGTTGGATATTGATCCATTCTTTCCAGCTGGCAGTAATATTGCCTCAGGCGGAGCTTTCTCATCAGAAACAACAGCCCTTGGTTTAACTCTGAGCAGCCCCATGCAAGCCATAGCCACCTCATTTTGCAAGACAATTTTTCTCAAGTTGATCCTACCAATGGTTCCAGGAACTAAGTGAAATATACAAACCAGTCCTGTTCCTCGGAGTTAAAGCAGGGATAAGCCATTATACCTCTGCTTCGACTATCAGGTTGCTCAGCTCTAAGTCACACCAGAATCTGGTACCTACCTGAGAATCTTGAAAAAGTGGGGATGCTGACTAAGATAAGGACACAAAAGTTTCAAAATCTCTCAGAAACTGGGCTTCAACTATCCTGGAATCTTGGGAGCCTGTGACAACACCTCTTCTATTTTTATATGTAGAATGGCATAAATTTTACTGTCATTTGGGCCACAATATATTTTTTCCTGCAGCACTTTGAGATTTCAGTTTCCTGTCCTGACTGACTGCAGCCTGGATGCTGATGTATCATAATTAAGGATAGAGATAACCTTACAATTAATTTTACTTTTATCAGAGCGGCTTTGCTCAGCCCCAAGGTAAGGTGCCTCAGGCATGCACACATGTCACATCTGTTTTACCATGGGACAACCTTGCTGAGGCAGGTGCAGCACTGCATTCTCACATGGGAGCAGAGCAGAACCCATCCTGAGCACATTAATATCAGAATGGCAAGGGAGGAAAGCTGTTTTCTGCAGTAAATTTTCTGATTTCACCTTTTTGCTTTCCTGTTCTTTCATGACGCCCAAGAATGGAGGTTATATCATTTCCCTCGGGAAGATATCAGGCATCCCAATAGATCTTAAAATGCAGAAGCTCTGACTGACTTTTAGGCTGTGAATTTCCTAATCCAGCCAGTCTGTTTGTACCTTCTGGCACCTGGCAGGGGAGATTCAATTCAAGGCCTATTTGTGGCAAATACTGTTGCAGTCTAATTCCAGCCCAGCACAATCAGGTTGCAGGGTGTACTGTCATTTGGAGGGGCACAAGATCTATTTGTTGAAGAAATGTATACTCCTTTATCAGCCCAAGATAGAATCTAACTCAGATCTCACTGTAAAATAAAATGCAACAGTTGAAGAGTATGCTTCTGTGCTTTGTCTGCAGTGCTCCTGAGTGGAATTATGTTGATCCCAAACAAAAGCAGGCTCTGGATAAGCAAGTAGATGACGGAGAATTTTGGTGAGAATTGTTCATTTAGCTTACTCTTTTGGACATTTTATGTGCCTTAAGCAATCCTTTGAATTGGATGGAGAAAACCTGCCAGCACCAAGAGGGTTAATAATGACATGCATGCATTGTTAGCCTCTTATTTATCTCCCTTCCTATTCAAATATTACCTTTTATTAGAGCTTGCATAACTCGGCACTTATCCAAAATATAGAGACCAGATGGTAATAAAATTAATGAGGTGGCAAGAATGAACCTCAGCTGCTCTACATTTTGAGGTTTGTTTTTTTGCTTAAATGCTACACACTAATGAAAAAGTTCAGATTACCAGCTTGGGAAGAGTCTGTTTACTCAGACCTAATAGAAAGCCTGTCCTAACCCTGATCTGATTGTATATGGATCAGTGCTGAACTGATGTCACTCTGTCCTGGCCTGGAAAGATAAACGGCCACCGTCCTCCAGTGCAATCAGCTGCATGGGCCATCAGGCACTGGGAAATCAGAGCAGACCTCTGCTTGCAGCATGAAGCAATCAAGGTCTGTCACTCATGCAAACCCACCAGGAATGGTAAAAACAAACATCAGTGATGGGACTGAAGCCAAACACCAAACTGAGGCTGTTTTCCTACAGAGTGATGCTTTCTCAAGGGCCAGCTCTTACTCCCTTTAAATGAGATCTCCTCACACAAATTGTTTCACCAGTTCCAGTGAATTTGTTTGTGAAGCATGATCCATGAGGGATTGCCCATAGCTGGAGATGACAGAAAATGGTTTGACTGAGCCCATAATGTGTAACAGCCATTGACAGAGGCTGTCTCTAGAAGATACAGCTCATTCAGGCAGTGGGCAATTTTGTTTCCCAAAAGCCAGTTCCAAGGTTCAGAATTCAATTAAATGCAGCTTTGGACAGCTCTGCAACACCAGTGTTTGCTGCCCCATTGGGAGAGGTGTCCAGCTGGAGCCACCTCATCTGTTGCAGGCTGATGGACTAACCTGGTCTCTTTGTGTGCCAGGATGGCATTTTCAGACTTCCAAAGGCAGTTCAGCCGCCTTGAGATCTGCAATTTGACTCCTGACACACTGACAAGCAACAAGGTCAACAGATGGGACCTGACCCTGTTCAATGGACAGTGGAGACGGGGGTCATCTGCTGGGGGCTGCCAGAACTACCAAGGTAAGGACCCAACCAAATGGGCCTTTGGTGAAATCCCAAACAAAACATTCAGAAACTGCTTGTGAACTGGAGGGGAAAAAAGACCTTGGAGGTACAACAATTTCTGTGAGGTTTAGACAGTAAGGAAGAGCCTGGGAGTTTAAATGAAGATCTAATTCACACCTATTTCCTTGTGAGGGATTACCAGCCCACCAAGCAGTTAATTCGTGGCTATATATATATATTTTTCTCTCTGTCTGCTTTTCCTGCTTACGTGTCTTTTGCTACTGGCTGGAGTAATCCTCTCAAGGGTTGGGTAGGCCAGGAAAGTGTCCCAGTTCAGTGGCACTGTTATTTCCAATTCGTTTTCAGGTTAGACCTCTGGAGAAGCTGTCTGGCATTTTGTCCTCTTGCAACAATAAAGCCTCAGCCAAGGACATTTCCTGGAGATAAATGACTGGCTGGAGTTAACAGTATCAGCTCCTCCCTGTTGGTCATTAGTCCCAGGAAATACCCTGATGCTTTGATTTCCCATGGCTACAACTGACGCTCAGCATAGCTGTGAAAACATAAACCCACATAACCCAATGGAAAGAACCAGAAAAATTGCAGGCAAAAGTCCCTCCTGGGACATATCCTCTGTAGGTCTAGTGACAGCCATCGTGGCTGCAATGACAGCAAAGCCTTCTCTTTCTTGTCCCCTGTTGGGAATTCTCAGCCACCTACTGGACCAATCCGCAGTTTAGGATCAGGTTGGACGAAGCAGACGATGACCACGCCGGGAGTCCGAACGAGCCGTGCTGTACTGTTCTGGTGGGCTTGATGCAGAAGAACCGCAGGAGGCAGAAGAGAATGGGAGAAGGTCTGCTCAGTATTGGTTATTCACTCTATCAGGTAAAGCTTGTTCCTGATTTTAAAGACTTTATTCCTTGTCCTGTTAAGCTGGAAAAAATTAGCAGCGTGCTACATCTTGGCATTCAGCACTGTGCTTCAATAAGATCTGGGTTTTGCAAAATGATTCAATTACTTCTCTCATTTCTTCCTGACCCCCATAATATGGGAAGACTCAGATAAATTGAGGCTCAGTTTTTTCCCACTTCAACAGGATGGCAGTGTAAATTATTGAGCCAGTAATTTAGTAACAGTCTCATTGAGAATCTTCTTTTACAAAATCTGAATGGGGGCAGGCTTGGGGTGCCTGGCAATTCCAGATAAGTGTTTCTGATTACAGCCTATCATTAGTCCTCAGTAGTCACTTTCTTTTTTGTTATTATTTGTCCCTTGTATTTCAAACTTTTTTTTGATCCATTGTCTGCCATATGCTAACTATTCTGGTTAAGTAATTTTGGGGTTTTGTTTTCCCTGGTTTTCCCAGTGTTGCTAAAAATATAATGTAAGGAAAACCCTACAGTGTAACCTCTAATTTCTGTGACGTGGGGGGAGAGAAACAAATGTAAAAATTTCCAGCCAGTATCATCATTACCAACATCATATGTGAAGAAAGGCAATTAAATGTTGTATAGACTCCACTGGATGAAGATCATTAGCCAGCACAGGTGGAGCAGATGGGAACAGCTGACTTTTGCTAATAGATCTTGTGTGGAATGGCTCGAAATTATGGAAGGTTTTCCCTAGTGCCCAAGTGCCTGCATGCACACATGGCTCTCGCTGAGCACATTTCTGAGCTGCCTTCTGTGTGCTACCAGGCACCCTCACCCATCAGCATCCCAAATTTGTGCACTGTGGATATCTGTCTGCTCCCATCGCTGGATACAACACTGAGAACTTCTTGTGCTTTACATCTATTCCATCCTATCTGCATCCTCTGTGGCCTTACCCACAGTGGGGTAGACTTGGTGACTCCTAAGTCACTTAAATGACTTTTAAGATGTTAATTTTTTGGAAAACCCTGGCTGCTAAGTCATCTCAGGTAGGCACCCAGCTCTGATCCCAGCTCCTTGGATCACACACTGTAGTGGATTTACTTCATCACAGCTGATGCTGCAGCTGGGGAGCTCCAGTTGAGACTGCAGAGATGATGACCTAAAGCAGATCTCTCTGCAGGAGAAGGTGAAAAGGTGTGTGTTCAAGTCTGTCTAGCCACTCTGCAGAGCTTTTGTAAATCATGTAGCTGCCTGCTGACAACAACTCTGTGTCCATCACCCAGCTCCTGCCCTTCCGGTGTGCTGGTTACAGCCAACAACACCTGAGATCTCAAGGGGCCACTCAGGCTCCAGAAATGTCGTATGGATGATAGTTTTAAAAGCTCTTTTGGGACTTGGGAGGACACTCTCTTTGGCTCTCACTGGAATCCATGCTCTCAAGGCAACTCATTGCTTTTGGAAAATTTGCCTTATATTTGGAGATACAAGTTAACATAGCAATTCAGTTAATTTAGGAAGGGGCAAATATTGAAACTTGCTACTTGTTATAGTTGCCTCACAACAACCTCATCATCCCCAGGCTAGCAGCTAGTGACAGTAGCTTTATGTTTTCATCATATTCAGTAGCAGTAGACTAGTGGGGTTTGGGTCTGCTGTAATAAACTCTCGGGTTTTGGTTAGCTAAGTAACTTCTTGAATTCCTGACTGAGCATTTAAAGACTTACTCAAATATTTCCAACCAACAGTATCATTCCCAACACCCCATCAGGGGAAAAGCAATTCAATATGCTATAGATTTCTCTGGATGAAGATTCAGTTTTTCCTTTGGAACAGCTCTAGGACAAGACAGAATTTCATATCTATCTGATACTATTATATGTGGTTGTAAATGAATTTTTTGTTCAAAAGTGTCTTAAGGAGGCTTTATTTGAATTTTTTTTCCCTACTGGCAGGTGCAGGTATATGGCAGCACTTTAACATTGTCTCTTTCCCTTCCTTCCAGATTCCTCAGGAGGTATGTAGTCTCTGCTGAAGAGTTCCAGCCTCCACATGGGCACCTCCTCTTGCACTGGAGAATTTAACTACCACGATGATTCCTCCTCACTAATGATATCTGTTCTGGAGAGCTTTGCCCTTGAATCACTGGACCAATATCTCAAGTTCTGAATAATCATTTCCAAGGGACTGGGGCACAAGGATTTATTACAGATATCTGACTCCCAGTCTTGATCTTATTTATACTTGTTGAAATTTGGCTTCCAGGAAGTTTGTGCAACAGAGGTCAGAATTTGTCTGTTTAGGTTCAGGTGAAGGCAGAACAGGATCTCTGCACTCTAAAACTGAGAAAATGTAGCTGATATTGTTTGGAAGAAATGCCAAGCTCTGTGGATCCATTTCTTTTACGGTTCTGACCTGGGGCTCCTGGTAATGAACAAGACCTGCTCAACCTTCCCTAATCCCCCCAGATGCCAATACTGAGGCAAAGAGACTTTTCATTGCTGAAGAAAGAGACCCCAGGGGTGTCTGGCAGTAGGAATAGCCTATACTCATTAATAAGGTCCACCAGCCTATAGTGCCAATTTTTCCTTGACTTTTCAGCCCTTCTCCTCTCTCAGTAAATGAATGTGTGGCCGTGTAGCAATTAACTGTGTTCTTTTAGCAGCCTTGCAAATGCAAGTGGAAAATGAACATTATATATTGGGGAAGATATGGATCTGTCTTCTTAACCTTTGCAGCCCCACTTAGCTTAATATTGAGTGAGGGGAAAGGATGGGGCTGTTGAATAAACACCAAATTAAATCTTATCTCAGAACAAAAGAGGGGAAACCTGCACAGTTTTCTACAGTTCACAACAGAAAACCTGAATGATTATACAATGTTTGGTGAGATTTTTGTGTGCTCTAGTCTTAGACAGAAAGAAACCTTATCACTAAGTAATGCTTCCCATCCTGCATCAGGCACACAGCATTTTTTGTGTCACTGAATCATACTTTTTGAAAAACATCTTTGTGGAACAAAAGTAATGAATAGGAGTTTCATAGCAGGGATGTTGTTCTTACACTACTGATCCTTCTTATGTCAGTGTTTTATTTTATGAACTGTGCAATGTTTAACTTCCTAAAGAGTATATTGGTATTAAGGAAAATTTAAGTACTGTTTTCTGCAAAACCCAAATGAATGTCCATAGAATTACTAATAGATGTTGGATAAATCACCTAATGTGGCCCCAAAAGTCTCACCCTTGTGACTACTACTTTGTTCTGTTTACTATTCTTTTCTGTTTATTTAAAGAAATCAGAGACTACAATTCCTATTCAATTAAGAGATTTTTTTCAGTACCGTAAATTGCTCAAAAATATTCTGAAAATTAAATTTTTCCACAAGCTGCCCGTGAAAGCAAAAAATGGTCAATGCATGGAAAATTTACAGTGTAGTAATTTCATCAGATATGACCCTACATTACGATACTTTTATTTATTTTATGGTACCAAGTGTAAAAAAGCATGTGAAAAGATAATCTTTGTAGAGGAAGATTCTTGCCCCTTCCAATCATCTGCCTGTTTCCCATGACTGAACCCTGGTGGTTTTCTTTTGTGCCATCCCTCACGGATTTATTACTTTATGCAAAGAAAAGCTTGAGACGGCTTTGAAGCGCTGAAATTGAAATCGGGTGGCTCTCTCACCAGGGAACTGCCAAAGGGTTTCTGACAAAAACACATTCTCCACAGCTGGAAGACAGCACAGATGTGCAGGCAGGCCGTGCTTTCTTTGCAAGGCACCAGCCAGCAGCCCGGACCGACCCCTACATGAACCTGCGCGAGGTCTCCAGCCGCATGACGCTGCCCCGCGGACAGTATCTCATCGTGCCCTCCACCTTTGAGCCCTACAAGAACGGGGAGTTCTGCCTGAGGGTCTTTGCTGAGAAACAGGCCAAATCACAGTGAGTACCTTCCCTGAACGCCCCCCTTCTGCTGGGGAGGCGTGCAAAGGAGAAGGTCACCTGTTGCACCCACACCCTGGGCTTGACCTTCTGTCATAACCAGCAGAATAGGCCCCTTTCCACAACCCATCTTTTCCACAGTCTACCATAGTGACCACACAGCCATGGCAGATGGTTCTCCAGAGTCATCATCTTCAAATGGCTCTTCAGAGCTGTCCACTAAGCATTCAGCTGGGAGCAAGATCTCCCAGCTCTGTGAAGGAGAAGTTGCCACGATGAAAGAGTGCAGGAATTGAGACTATGATGATGATGAGATGGTTTTTATAAGGGTTGTGTCAACAACATCCATTGGATGAAAAAACAGGGATCTGGATGGAAGACAAGAACAGCAAGGCTGCATTTGCCATGGGAAATATCTTCAAATAGTTGAGGCAGGCAGAGGTGGGATGCAGAGCATGGGAAGTGGGAAGCTTGAGGGCTTGTTCTGTGCATTTATTATCACCTTATGGTTCAACAGCCTTTTTTCCCCCTCTACTTATTTTAAAGGTGAGACTTTAAAGTAGACTCATAATTTCTGGTTGTTTAATTTTTTTCTTTTTTTTTTTTCCTTAGGATGATGGGTGATGAGGTGTCTGCAAAGCCATATGAGGTTAGATGCCCTATCTGGGCAGAGTTTTCCTTCATAATGTGGAAGTAAAACAGGGGCAAGATTTTTATTTCTCACTTGAGCTGGAATTACGGGATGTTTTTTGTGCTGGGGAGAAATACTTTTTGCTCATGGGGATTTTTTACATGTATCCATGTCTTAGTTCCACATTCATTTTTATGTGCCTGGGCCACATGGCACAGAAACTTCACCCTTGTAGACTGAGCTGGAACACATTCGATTGTCCTTACCTCCAGCATGGGTAGGAGAAGGTGGTGGGGGCACATTTCCATAGAAACTAGTAGTCTCCCTTAAAGCCTGGGAGAAGCTGCAAAAGGCTTCCAAGGAGCTGCTGAATTGCTCTGGCCAAATGCAGCAACATTTTAGCTGTGGCTGTTTTCTAAAACTATCTTGATAACAGAAGAAATCTTTCTCATCAGCCTTAGGAAGTATTTGCTTTCAAACTAAGCCAGCCCCTGGCTGGTCATGACTTAAGCAGTGCCTCTGTTTTGCCATTACTGCAGAGCACGTGCTCATTTTCTGTTGCTCTAAATAAGCTCCTGTCCAGCATCTTTAAAATATCCACAGCTCACTTTCTAGAACCATCTTGTTAACCACTGTCTTGGCCATCCCTTTCCTCCAGCCTCATGTTGATAACAAAGATATAGATGATGAGTTCAAGACTCTATTCCAAAAGCTCTCTGGAGAGGTAAGTGGATTAAAGTGAACAAAAAAGACCGAGACCTCTCTGTTATGATTATACAAATATTTGACTTGCCAATTCCTTTTACTGTCTGTTCAAAAAACCAAGTATTTCTCCCCTTTTATTAACTCACAGCTTCAGTTCAGTTTATTTTACAATAGAGAAGATTTTCTACATTGTTCCTCTTATTGGTGCAAAATGTGATATTTTTCCCCCTTGATAATGCAAGGCAGGGAATAACTTTGAAAATAGGGGCGATAGGAATGAGGACTGTGAAAATATTATCCCAGGGTGAAATAAATTACCTGTGGAGTTATCGTTTAATTCTGACAATTGCTTGGCTGGCCAATTCCTTCCTTTTTGTTTAGCCCCAGGAACTGGAAAACTGTTGGCAGGGCTTTTTCTCTACTTAATGTATTTGAAAAACAGTATCTACAAAGCCCCACTGTGTTAGCCTGTGGCTGTCATGTCAGATTTCCTCTTAATGAACAGGTGGCCACTGCTACTGGAGAGGGAAAACATCTTTTTAGGAAGACCTTTCTGAGTTTTGAGAGGGCAATTTTAGAATTGTTTGGTTGTAGTTTCCACAAGCCCTAAAGATCTCAAATGTTTTCCTGAACCTTTTTATTCAGTCAAATGTTTTAAAAAGTTGCCATTTAATTGGTCATGTCACCGTAGCACCTAACAAACCACTTATTTCCTGGTTGAATGTCTTGGAAATGTGATTTAAGATCTTCTTCCTCTGATATCTGAGGGCAAATGTGAAGGGTTAGAAAAAAATTAAGGGGTTTAATGCATTAGATTTGGAGAGAAAATAGTTTCTGGAGGTCTGATAGCAAGTCAGTAGAGCTTGTTTCAAACAATTTTTGTGTCAACACCTACAGTACGTTTTGTTTTTTGTCGAGGACTGTGAAGTGACTGCAGCTGAACTTCAAAGGATCCTAAACCGGGTTTTGGCGAAGAGTAGGTGACATCATGTACTTCCCTTTGCATGGAGCTGAGAATGGGGTCTGTGCTAACAAAACTCAGCTCTGTCAGCTAAGGGTGATGAAAAACTGAGTTTGTGTCTGGTCCCAGCTGAGTTTGTCCTGGCTTGTTCAACCTTTAAGTATGGGGTGGAGTGGAAATGCTGCTTGCTGCTTCCCTTCCAAACACTGCCAGCAGCTGTTCTGCAGAGGCACAACATTCCCTGTACTTTTCTGGGAGGACCACCATGGGAAGTGTCATTATGCTGCTGCATGATTTCTGTGGATAGAGATAGAGACTTATCTCCACCAAAACCAATTACATCCCCTCCCACTGTGGGGGGGGGAAAATAAGCGCCATATTAGTCAACTGAAAGGACATAGTGGAAGAAATGGCAGAGTATTTACTTTGCTACCAGGATTTTAAGATGGTTGATATCTCCAGCATTGTCTGCAGACGA
This sequence comes from Pycnonotus jocosus, assembly GCA_013400435.1. Classification (NCBI taxonomy): domain Eukaryota; kingdom Metazoa; phylum Chordata; class Aves; order Passeriformes; family Pycnonotidae; genus Pycnonotus; species Pycnonotus jocosus. The sequence continues at coordinate 336,963 of VWYP01008531.1, read as the reverse complement.
ATATTTGTCTTAAACTATTTCCAACTTGGACTTTTATATCTCCTTTTTGTACAGGAAAGGATGTGAAAAGTGATGGATTCAGCATTAACACTTGCAGGGAGATGATCAGCCTTTTGGATGTATCCTTTAAATTTCATTTCACCACTGTTAAAGTTTCTCTTCTGCAAAACTTCCTGACAAGCTGGGCTAAGTTTACACTTCAGGTGTCCAGGCACATGGCTGGGGGCAAAAAATTCAGCCAAGCATCCCTATCAGCTCATGGTAGCAGAAACCTGAACCATTTAATCATCAGCTGCTTCTCTCTCCACATTTCTCATTGCTTAAACACTTTCCTAAATATAGTGGGGAGAAGAAATAGGGCCTTTCTGCCTGGCTGCACCTGTGCAGTTCCAGGTGCACACACAGCATGCTTGGCAGGATGCAGGTTTTGAGCACATCCTCAGCTGCTGTCTCTGAGTCAGGTCCTGCTTACAGAGCCCCGAGCTCACAGCAGCAGGGACAGGCTCCCAGGGGCAAGCTCTGAGCACTGCAAGTACTGCAAGAAGCTGTTCCCAGGGGAAAGCTGCAAGTACAAGCAGTGCTCATCTCCCTTCTGCATAACTGAGAGGACACTTGGGAACTTATAAGGCTTGAGTAGCCAAGGGAAAAGGAGAGGTCAACATCTCTGCCCAGGTTGGTGTAGCCAAAGGAAAAAGAGAGGTCAACACCTCTACCCAGTGCTCCTTTGCACTGGGAGGGTGAAGAGCCATGCTGCCAGGATCTTGCTGGTGTTGGTGTTGTGGCATGGCCACATTGAGGTCAGCAGGGATTCACTGTGGATCTTGTGGATAACTGGCTGTTAGGAGAACTGGTGCCATTGCCCTGCACTCCACAGGCTCCCAGACCTAATGGGGTAACTCAGTGAGTACAATGTCATGGTGTCCAAATCCCTGTTTCTGCATAATTTTCCATTGGAAGGGATGTTTAAGGCCCTGAAGGACATCTTGTAGACTGCTACTGGCTCTCATCACTTGCAGTTCCTGCCTCTGGTTTCTAACAATTGTCTGCTGCAAGGCCAGGCCCGTTTCCCCTAAGGACTCTAATCTACTGTTAAGTGTACAAAATATGAGTGCTTTTAATCATGCTTATATATTTAGCAATCCCATATATCATTCCTTGAGAGTGAAGATAGCCTAGAAATTCTTGGCATGCCTTTAGCCAAGCAAATGTGGAGCTGTGGGCCTGTCTGTGGGAAATGGAGATGCATTACAAATGAGAACTAAACTAGCATTAAGATGACACTGTGATGGGTGATTTGTTTTTATCAGAACTGAGTGATCTCCAGTTTTGTTAAGGATAAAGGAATCCTGATTTTCGAACCATGCCTTAACATGGCCCAGACTGATGGGACTGGCACCTTGGGACTTGTGGAGTTCAAGACACTTTGGATGAAGATTCAAAATTATTTGGTAACAACATTTCTGACTCCATCCCCTTCCCTCCCCTCTCAGTGCTGAAGTACAGATCCAGGACTGAGATAGAGTTAAACCCTCACAGACAGATATAATTGGATGCCTTCCTTCTCAGGGCTTGAGTTTGTTCCAGGGCTCTGAAACACCTCTCACTCAACAGGGCACAAGCAAATCCTCTTTCACCTTGGCCCCATCGTTCTCCATAATTTGCAATACCTTACAGAAAGACAGATTAACTCTCTTTGATTATTGGCAAAGACAGCTCTCTCTGCTGCCTGCTCTGTTGAAGCTCATATGAACATTTCTCGGCTGTTGCAATATGTTGCATTGCTGGCTGAGCATAAGCAAACAGAAGAAACATATTTTTAGGACCTACAAAAAACTGCCTTTGTATTTTTGAAGTCTTATAGACCTGCTGAATTATTTTTCTGGTAGAGGATTTAATATCCCGAGAAGTTCATCCAGATTGAAGTGGTCTAAAGGAAGGTCGGATTTGGACTTTCTTGGTGTGACCACCTCCCCTTCAGGCAACATACTTGATATTGTTCATCACAGAGCATCTGCCCTGGAGTTCCACGGAAAAATGCTGGGTTCATGAAGACCCAGCTCTGTCCTAAGGCTTGTCAGAAAAGCAAGCCCTGAGACCCAAATCTAGTATTAACAGTAGGTCTTGGTGGCTTGTAATTCTGGATAATAAACCTGCTGGCAGTAGGATGCATCTGTCATCTTGTCTGAAATATTAAACAAGATGGACTTGGTCTGTTGCAGTGTTTGCCAAATGATAGGATATTTTCCTCACTGGCCTGTCTGCCACCATGTAATGTGAAGGCAGGCAAGCTGCCAGCCCATGGGAACGTGTCTCCCGCTCTGCCTGGCTTGCCACTAGCTGCTTGAAATGCTTCCCTTGCTCATTAATGTTTCAAAGAGTAGGAGCTTGTGGTGGTACAAGTCCCTGTCCTGGCCATCAGTGGACACAGCAGTGGCAAGGGGAACATGGCAGAGGTAGGAATGATTGTCCTGGCACTGATTGGCTACACAAGCAGGGAGGATGGCAGGGCATGGGCTGCATGGTGGGTTGGCAGACCAAGGTTAAAGCCCAGAGGAGCCCCCTGAATGGTTCGTTGTGGCTTGTAGCCCCTGATGAGACCTGTGTTACCACATCTGCACGGCTGCTGTGAGCCAGCTGTGCAAGCCCAGCCTGCCTCCCGTGCCCACACCATGGCACTGCTGCAGGGCACACACTCCAGTGCCCTGTCCCATTCCCTCCTTCTCCTTTGCCACAGGCAATCTATAAGAAGGTGGACAGTGACTACTCTGGTACCATTGACTCCCATGAGATGCGGAATGCCCTCAGAGAGGCAGGTGAGTGTGCTGCTCGGGGACACCACTGGATCACCAAACACTGGGAGAACAGTAGAGCCTTTTAATGGCTTTGCTTCTCTCCTGTCACCTAGGTCACAGCATTGCCAGGGACATTCTCCCTTCCTGACAGTCACGTGCTGCAATCCTTTTGCTGTTTCATGCATCAAACCCCATCCTCTGTTCTGCATTATGAACCACTGGTACTTTTGTCCATGCTGGGACCATTGCTTATCCATCTGATTATTACTTGCTCTATTTTTGGCCTCATTATTTCCTAATCTAATAGTCCTCTTTCAGAGCTATGCCCAAACCCTCTTTTTCCTTCGTTTCCTTCCACCACCTTTCTCTCCTCTAGGGAAGGCTCAAGCCTGATCAAGGCATGCCCCAATGATGTCCTCTCTGATGTGTTCACTTTTGGAGCAGAGTTTGCCAGCTAAGGGGCATCTAGAGGAGCACTGTTTTTTTGATTCGTCTTGTGCTCAGTGGATTTTATGTGAATGATCCAGAGACAGAAATAGCATGAATATGGGCCTGAATAGAGCCCAATGTGTTATGTGAGCAATTGGCTCTGCTGCAATCACTGCTATTCAGCTGCAGTGCCAAGACTCACTAATTAGGGGTTTATCTGGGGAACATAGGACTGGTTATGCTGTGAAACAATGTGAAATATGCAGTCTGGCAAAATGCTGTGGGAGAACTCTATGCCTTTCTTCACCCAGCACAATGGGCTTTGGAAAGGACCCACAGAGGTGGGTGTGGGATTCCAACAGACCTTCTGGGAGGAATAGTCCTGCCCTTCAACCTGCAGCTGCAGCAGTCCATGGATGAGTCACACCCAAGACAGCAGCCTGACCTGCTGTGTCAGTGACCCCTGTGCTGTCCCCAGGTTTCAGGCTCAACGAGGAGGTGCAGCACAGCATCGTCGCCCGCTACGCCTGCAGCACCAAGCTGACCATCGACTTTGACGGCTTTGTGGCCTGCATGATCCGCCTGGAGACCCTGTTCAGTGAGTGCCCAGGGGCGGCTCCTGAAAGCTTTGGGCTTGCCTGAGGTGTTTGGTGTCTTTCAGCTGTGAATGCAGCAAACTGCATGGAAAGGTCAGGGTGCCAGCAAAACTGTGTGGGAGAAAGCAGCAGAGAAATAACAAAAGCCTTTCAGTCTGAATGACCATGGGGAGTAGGGGACATGTTTCCATAACACACCATTCTCTTGTGCTTTACAGTCATCAGCAACTTAAGGTCACTGCACTGACCCCCACATTGTCCCAGCTCTGACAAATGGGACCATTCATCACTTGCAGTCCTCACTCAGACCTGATTTACAGGTTTGTCCCTGGATCATGCCAGATGCCACCACATCAGATTTCATAGTTGTTCTGCTGCCAGCTCCCATTTTGCTGCTGTAGATCTATTCCACCCCATGAAGCAGCTTAGAAATTATTTGTAAGAAGAAAGAAGAACAGCTGTAATATTATCTTACAGAACCAGTCTAAATTTCTAGTAGATCGTGGCAAAAAGCCAGACCTTTACATTTTGTCAGACAGTGATTCTCTACATGCCAAACTCTGTGGTTTATATCCATTTTTTCCCCCACTCTTCTACATTTCAGAAGCATTCCATCTCCTGGACAAAGACAAGAATGGAGTCATCCAAATCTCTCTGCCTGAGGTAGGGCTGGTCAGATTGAAATACCACCTGATCCAACTGCAGCAGTAGACCACACTAAAATATATTTATTTAAAATCACTCTTATAAGTGATTTAATCACTATTATAACAGAAACATGGTAGTGGTGCAAAGGGCAAGTTTGTTAGTGTGAAAATGTTCTTCAACCCACAAGGCCTGTCGAAATTAGTAGAAGGAACTTTTACCTTATATGAGCAAAAAAGTAAAGATACCTTCAAAACCCCCAAGGCTGATAGAGAAGGTGCTTACACAGTGCATTTCACTATCTCTTTTTAGAGGACAGTGGTCAATTCATTAGAAAACACACAGCAGGGAACTCTTCTTTTCTGGCAGAGAATGTACTGATCAACCTGCCAGAATTGGAAGAAACCTTTTAAGATGCCAGGTGTTTTTTTTCCTCACATTGTTTTTAATGCAAATTTTTCCTGTTGAAGCTGTTGTAAAAGCAATCAGCTTGAGCCTTCCATTTGCAGAATACAAATATATCTCAGGAAACAGCTGGAAGGAGCCCCAAGAGGTCCATCCAATTAGTCCTCTCAGCTGAAGACTGGCTTGAGGGGAGGAGGATGGCTAGGAAGCCCTGTGACCCTCAGTCACAGTTAGTTAAATCTAGCTGAAATTGTACATTGCATACTCCCACCCTAGAGTTTTTCAAGGTTGAAAGTTGAAGCTTTCTCCAGCTTGCCCAGTAGAACTCATCTTCCTTTGGAAGAGACCCTGCTTGCAATGTTTGAGGCTGATCCTGGCAGTGGATTTCCCTAAAGTTCAAGAGCAGATGGATCCTACATGTATAAAAGATTAAAATGCAACTCCAGCCTTTCCCAGCTTGTTCTCCCAGAGGCATGGAAGAGTGCCCCAGTGGCATCCTGTAGACCTTCCTGATGCACTGACTCCTTGTTCTGTTTCCCCCTCAGTGGCTGTGCTGCACACTGATTTGAACCACAATCAATTCAGCAGAGACCTCTGAGGCTCTTCTGAGCATGAAATCGCTTGTTTGGCATCTCCTTGTTGTGAAAAACAGAAAGAGAAACTTGTTTTTATTCCTGGCAAGTTACTTTAAGCCAATAAAAATTACCTGCTGTCAGTTACAAAATAAATGCATTCTTAAACAAACAGATAAACAAGCCCAGGTCTGACCTCCTTTAGTTTTCCTGCCCAAAGAGTATTGCTCCATGCCGTGCTGAAATCTCATCAATTTTGACTTAGCATGGATGGACCTAGGTGGCTGTGGTTTGACTTCTGACTGTGCAGAAGAGTTCAGCAGTGTTCAAAATCCTGGAAGGGATCTCCATTGCTGCAAAATCCAGCATATGTTTTGCTCCATGCTCAAGAGTGTGGGCAAAATTTATGTTGCTGCCCTGGCAACCTCCCTTCGCAGACAATTGTCTGCTTTGGCTGTGCCAAGTGTCTGCAGAAGCTGGGGGTGAGGAGCTTGGAGGCAGATGCTGAGCTGCTGGGAGCACAGAGGGTTTGGGCACAGGCACAGCCCCAAGGATTAACTGGGAATCAGGAAAATGTGATGGCACTCCTCCACAAGTCTCGGCTGAGTCCTCCAGGAGGAGGAGATAGGGTGGAGGGTCGGATGCAATATTCTGCAGTTATTTCAGCTGAGATCTTCTCCTGTGAATGCTTGTCCATATGTGTGCCCAAAGATGGGATTTGGAGCTTTATTTTAATGAGTGACTGGAGCTCAGAAACTCATGAAGACAAGAAATAAAAAATGCATGTGTAGGGGTCCTAGGAGCCTGAGAATGCAGGGGATATGCTAATGTGGATTTCTTAAACAATTGAAGCTAGCTGGCTTCAGCTGTCTTAAACTTTGCACTGGCTCACAGTGCTATGCTTTCCTAAGACCTTGTAAAACATTTGTCCTCTTAAAAAAAGCTCCTCTCTACGTTAAATTTCATAGTATTCTGAAGAGTAGTATCATAGCAATGCGGGCAAGATAATCCAGCACTCTGTATTAGCAATCAGAAAGCATTTCTGGAACTTGCAGTAATGATTTGACAAGACCAGGCACGTTGTGATCAGTGACGTCTGACACTTCTCCTCAGGAGCAGGAGTGCAGGCTGACATCTGTGTCCTCAAGGCAGGTGTGGGGCCAAGGCTCTGTCCCCCCCTTTCTCTTCAGGGCTGTGTTTGAGAGAGGCCTTTCTCCACACCTGCTGGTTTCTAAGCTCGCTCTTTGAGCAGGAAGAAAGCTGTTTGGTTCCCCTCTGTAAGCACAGAATGCCTTGTGATAAACTCCACACTTCACATCTCCCAGCATTTCTCCTTGCTGCTGGCCACAACTGTCTGAGTAAGAGGGATGCATGACCTGTGTCACTGCACAACTCTGCCTTTCTAATTGATGTCCTCTACCAGTAAATGAGAAATAAATATTTAGTTTGGGTTGCAGGATAAAAGCAGCTGGAGTAGGAACCACAGGCTTTCCCCTGCTGTCCCTCTGCACACATCACTGGCCATGACCTGTGTGCAGCTGTCCTAGGTTGCCACCAGTTTCTCCTGGCAGATATTTGCTTGCTGACCAACAGCAGACATCTCTGTATCTCCACTTGCCTGGAAGACAGAGCTACCTGGGGCAGGCTGAGCACTCCAAAACCACCAGAAAATTCTGGTGAATGCTCTGCCTGTTCAGTAGGATGAATGTGTCCTTCCCTGCCCTACATCTTGCATATGCAACACATCTCCTTCCTAACCATGCAGCAGGGTGAGCTGGCTGCTTGCAGCTTCAGATTTGCTTTCTACTCACACACACTATTCATGAGCTCGTTCCAATTATGGTCAGAGAGGCCTCTCTCCACAGGACTGGGAAACCTCAAACATATGCAGAAATCCATTGCATGCTCCCACTTCTTCTCCTTTTACAGCGAGCCTGATGCCCCCATCACAATAATTCTCACAGTTATCTCAATGGCTCTCACCCTCCTGTACAGGATGGGCAGAGTGCTGCACTCCATCTTCCTTTATCTTTGAAGAGCAGGCAGCTCCAGAGGAGCCACCTCTTCTTTCATTTGTTCTTTGAGCACAGCACTTGGCTATCAGGTTTTGGAGAACAACTGCTCAAAAAATAAGCCTTTTTATGGAATTGAATGTGCTTCTCCTTTTTACTTGACATGTCTGTGAAAAGATGATTAATGTCCACCTGATTTTCCTTCCCTATGCTGCAAGCTGGGCAAATGTCTGTGCTCATCAGTTCTCCCAGTTAGTCCTGATGGGGCTAAAATAGCTTTTGACTAAAATACCTGCAGCAGCTCCTGTGGAAGCAGTGGGGCATGGTGAGCTGAGCCAGGGCTTGGGCATCTTGACTCTGCACTCTTACACTCTGCATGTTGGCTGTGCTTCAGTTTTGGAGCTTTGAAGGGCTGCAGCTCTCCTTAGATTTGAGTAGCTCAGTCATGGGGAATTATAATGCAGGCAAGTCACAAAGGTTCATGAATTTGTGATCATGTCACAATGAAAACTGTGCTCTGTGGCATTCTCAGCACTTTATAGATATGGCAGGGCTAAAGAGACTCCCACAGAAACTCTGCCACGACTCTTTAGATCTTTCCTTTCTCTCTCCACTTGCTCATAGAAATGTTTTCCTCTGCACTGCAGGCTGGTGAACTGGAAACTTGAACTCTGTACATTGCTCTGGTAAAATGAGCTTCATATTAGACCACATTCAGAGCTCCAAATGCCTTGTGCACTAATTGCTGTGTGGTTGCCTACAGAGGAACATCCTGTAGGTATAAATCCTACCCCATCAGCATCTGACTCCAGCTTTGCATCAGAGTAAGTGTCTGCATTGTGGACAGCACAACCACAGGTAGCTGGGATTCTGCCTATGAGCTAGGAGAAAAAAAAGAATCAACCTCGTATGTGCAATTATCTGTCACCTGTTCACCCTCCCAGAATGGGAGATTTACAGGGGCATCCCTTCATCAGAGCAGGCTGATGATCAGATCCATGGCTTATGAGTAAGCACAGAAGGAACAGTCCTTTCAGTCTTTATTTCAGACAATCCTGCTGAAACCTGACTAGATGGTACATTTTCATTCTTCCTTTCCATACAGTTCAGACAACCAGGCAGGCCTGGAAGCATTGAGATACTGTAGGCACATCCTTCCTCTCCACGTTATTCAGGATGCATCCAACATCCCAGCCTGCTATTGTTATCCCAGGCTAAGCTTATAGACCGGAGATTCAAATTCCATAAAAGCAGGTGAGATTCTGGGTGCAAAAGGAACCCAAATTCCAAAGCTTTTGAAGTTTCTCCAGCACTAATGATGTCCCCAGTGATAGTTCATCTTAAAGTGGTGCCCTGCTCCTGCCTGACAAGCCTGTTGCCATGGTGTCTGTCTCTCTCTGTATAACTGGCACGTACGGCATAAAATCCCCTTTCTTTAATAGAGCAAATCACTTCACTTGTTACTGTTGGCCACTCATTAACTCCTTCCTCAGCCTTTGAAATCTTTGGTGCAGCTCTCACCTGACTTGCACTGTGTGGGCAGGAGGTGCTTGGGAAGGGCTGTGTGCAGAGAGGAAGAGCAGGCAGAAGAAAATAATCTGTAGGAATGTATCTGAGGGATGGACTCAAGAAGTACTTGAACAAATGCTGTAATAACAACCAGGAAGAAGCAGAATGAAGCAGCTTTTTGTTCATTCAGGAGCTGAACAATGTCAGGAACTGGAGAAAATATGTTCTTCTGCGACCCTGCAAGTTTCAGGGAAGAAGACATGTACAGTCCCTGCAAAATATACAGGGCTGTCTTAGGAAAAAAAAAATGCTCTTTTGGTATTTGGAAAATGCTGTAAAATATTGGTAGTTTTGTCTATTCACTCACCTATAAATGTGTAAAAACTACATTGTCAGCCCAAGGAATGATTAAGGTGTTTCTTCTAACCACCTTTTATTCATTCAAAAAACCCACAGACCACCAAACTCAAAGGTATTTTCTTTCAGTTCAAACTAGCTGGTGTGCTCCTCGATGTGATCCCTCAGCAAATTAGGTTTTCCTGGGCTGGTTTAAATGGTGTAGCTTGATCTCGCTCTTACAGAGAAGATAACAATGAGGGCCTTCTTCCAATGTCTTAAAGCATTTCAGGCTTCCCTGAATTCCCATATCCTTTTTGATAGTCTCTCTCTTATTCTCCTAAATGCACAGACTGTCACATTTTTATCTCTGCTGTATGCTTCTTTTCAGCTGATACAGTGAAATGTTTCAGTGTTCCTTTGTATGTATGAAACCACTGAGGCTGGTTTTGAAGGGGAACTTTCATTATCGTCCTCAGTTGTTCACTCCCTGCCAGTGAAGACACAAGCCATACCCAGATAACAGGGTCTGTGCTGTGCTCCACACCAGCACCAGAGGTGGAGCAGCAGGAATAGCTACAGTCACTGGCAAACATCACCCAGGTGCTCTGCCGAGGCCACTTTGAAACAGCTCACAGAACCCAGGTACATGGAGGGGGCACAGAGTCCCCACTGAGCCCCCAAGAAGACTTTCAGTCTGTCCATGTAGAAAGCATCGCAAATCTTGCCAAAGATGTGTTTCCATTGCATCATAGATACATGGGTACACATTTCAATGTAAGTGGGTGTTTTCCCTGTGTCCTTCCTCAGCCCTGTGGCTCCATGGGGACACCACTGAACTTCCCACCACAAACATCACTGCCCTGGCAGCAGCATCACAGACTATGAGGAGAAAATAAGCAACCAACCTCCTTGCCACTGAGGGCCTGTATTTAGACACAGAAACTGGTTTATTACTAAACCAGTAGCTCTCAGTGCCTTTAACACCTCTGAAAGGAGTCAGACTTCTTGTCTGTCTGGTGAAGCTTTCAAAGGAGAAGGAGAATAGGCCAAGGCAGAATGACATGGATTTAATGGTAAAATCATCAGTGGTCTCTTTAGTAATGATGGGCATCCTTTTGCCACAGCTTAGCTACAGATAACACAAGATCTGGCATTTCCAGAGATTTCTCATTTCTCTTAGTTTCTCAACACACCTTTACTTGATTAGCCAGCAATCCTAGACCAGTTCTTGGGCATAGCTCTCTGGATATCTGGGCTTCAATGTTACCTGCCTTTAATGTCGTCCATGTAGGCTTGATCAGGAAAGAAAATATTTCTTGTTATTTCAGAGCTTTATTTGGTAATTGATACGAGTAAGATATCTGGCACAGTCCCTAAGCCAGCCAGCTTAAAACTGTGTGTGTTTGTAAAACTGTGTGTTTTCCCAAGCTGTAATCACATTCTTAGACCACTGTGCAAATTTACCCAGTACACATACCAGAGCAGGTATCATCTCTTGGGAGTTTAAAGGAGCTTTGTGACCAACACAGTTCATTTCAAATTGTGTTTTGCTATGTTTTAAAAGATCATCATAATTGCTTATTAATTTGTGTGGAGTCGGAGCCCAGGAGACGCGGTGCTCGTCAAACGTGGGATTGATGGCTGGTGGTGATTGCTGCTGTGGCAGGCAGTGGGGCATCCCACAGGATCTCTGTGTTGGGATGCAGCAGCATTCCCAAAGGATATTCCAGTGTGCAGGTTGTGTCCTATGGAGGATGCTCCCATCTGCCTTGAGTGAAAGAATCTTTGCTGGGGAAGCTTTGCCCAGCAGATGGCAACTGTGAATACAGGAAACTAGGAAAATGTTTTCAGTTTCAGAAAGAATCACCATAGAATTAATTAAACAGAAAAAAAAAAAAAAGAGATTAAAGGAAAAATGAGAAAATTATAAAGTACCTGCCTGACCTCTAATTTGTAAAGCACCTTTAGCCAGAACCCCTAGAGAAGGAGCTCTCTGAAACAGCAATAGTAAACTTAATAATAATGAAGCTGATTCCAGCAGAGAGTGCCAGCTTTCTACATGTTAATTTAATTTGAACTCATCTCAGTTTTGGGCTGGGATTTTTTTCTGTGTGTGTGTGTGCTTTTATACATGCTGATAATGTTTGAATTGCAGACGTGCTGGTCTGGTGCATGAAAGCTTGAATGAGAAATTATCTAACCATATTTTAGTGTCCAAGCTGACTAGAGTACAAACAATGAACAAGCTTTATGGAGAGAGAAAATACAATTAATTTCAGAGTTTACACCTTGCACTCCATGATGATACCAGAAATGCGAGTAAGAAAAAAATAATGATTTTTAAAATTATGTGTGTTGTTATTATAGATTACTCTGTCACTCACAGATTTAATTTTGCCTCTCCTCATAAAAATCCTTGAGCCACTTCTCTCCACAGGATGCAAATACTATTCTAGTTTAAAGGATACCTCCCCTCAGTACCTGATATCCTATCACCATTCTGTGATATACTGAAGCTATGAAATGGTGAAGCCCTACTGTCACTAGGGATGTACATTTCTTTTAACACAAGGTACATTTTGTGAATAACATGTACATGAGCATGTCTTGAATAATCACGGTGTTTGTCAAACCATGGTATTGCTTCTCTGGATTCCTACACATACAACAGATGAAATTTCCTCAGATACCAGGAGAATGGTTTTTTATTTCAACTTTCTTTTCCTTTGAATGAACTCTTCTGTTTTGGGATTCCTCAGAGAAAAAGATAAGTAAAATACTGTTGGCCAGGTCTCATTCATTTCATTTAAAAGGAGCTGGTAACACAGTGATAGCTGGCTTGAGGATACTTGATGTTTCCATCCCTAAGTACAAGATCATTTCAGGGAGGGATGGAGACAGCTAAATCAGAACTCATCTAGAGGAGGAATGATTCTGGCTAGACTAACGAGGTTCACTGCATTGAGCAGACAGTGCTCAGCATATTTTGATATTGGTTCTGACAGGCTGAAGTTTTCTGCTGTTTGTAGTAAATTATGCTCCATGACATAGGAGTGGTCAATAGAGAAATCTGGGAATACAGCTCATTCAGAGACATTGTAAAACCAATTATACCACCAGCAGATCTCAAAAGTACCACAGAGCTAGACGAGCCTGTGCTGCAATATGCCTTCAACCTGCACTGCCTACGTCTACATCTAATTAATTTTCTTAATTGCATAACACTGCTCTTCCTAATTACACTGGGGAGCCACTCTTGGTTCTTTATCTATTGCTCAGATTATTCTGGCTGTTGTTGTATCAGCTCAGTCCCCAGCCTAATTTTGTGCCAGCCCGCACAGACTGCTCGGGGAGTGCTCAGCAGAGCCCTCAGCTGCTGCAGCCACATCTCCCAGGCCCAGATGGACACCCTCACTCCCACGGAGTTCCTGCCTGAGTAGGGCCACTGAAGCCATGGGACCATTGTGGAGACATTTACTGTGTGATGGAAGGGTGTTGTTAAGATCTCCTGCGAACAAGAGCCAGAGGAAGCCGTTGGCACTGCACATCCACCGTTTCCTTGGTCCTACAATACCCAGGAGCTATGCTGTGTGCTCTTCAGTAGCATCTAATTTGGGGAACAGCTAAGTCTTTATCAGTAGATGGCATGCTCCTGAAACAAGGAGCACAATCACCCCCAAATGACCTGACAGACAGAAGGAACCTCCACCTCCAGACACCTCCATTTATCCCACCATTGTATCTGGAATACACAGGGGTGTAGGCAGGCAGACAATAAAACCATGCAAGAGTAATTACAACCAGCAGTAAAAAGCCAACACATCCCAGTGCTGCCAAATATATCTGCCAGGTAGTGGTGCATTTTCCCTTTCACTCATACTGAAGTTAAATACCTGAAGTGTATTTAAGGGTGTTCCACATCTTTCAATGGCACCAGTGTGCTTTCACACAGCATGGGTGCATCTGGGTTTCCACCACTCCTGGCAAGTAGCTGGAGTCTGGATCTTGTTGGCATTGTCCCCATATTTTGCTGAAACCAGCCAAAAATTTTGTAGTGATGTTTGGTAGATTTTGTATCTCTTTTCTTCTTTTGTTTTCAAATTTTGTAGAACCTAACTTCTTAGCCAATGTGTTTGCCAGGAGCTCTCTAAAAAAAACATCTGCTGTACTCCAGGAGAAGAAGATGTTCAATATAATATTGAAATAACACACTTAGACCTGATCAAAGGAAATACATTTTACAAATTCTAACTAAAATGCAAAACTTGTTGTAATTGGATGTTGTTGGTCTACAGTATTTGGCAAGATGAAAAGAGGGATCAGACATTTGTATGGACAAAAAGGCAATCAGTGGTTTTGTTTTAATCTTTATTGCTAAACCATCTTTTGAAAAATTACAGAACTTCATAATTTCAGGCTTTGAGCTGACCACTAATACTAGAGATTGAGAGCAAACCTGCTGTGAAGTTTAAAATAACCCTCCATCTGCGTGGCTACCCTGAAACACTCGATCTTGGACACTTTGAGATGGGATGGTCCACTGGATTAACCAGAGATCCCTTCCAGGAGACCAGTGCTTGCTCCACATTACCTCAGGTAGACTTGTCCCCCTCTGCTGTGCAGGTACCACCAGAGCTTTGAATTTCACCCCTCTGGGTTGCCAGGAGCCTCCTGTCAGCTTCTGCTTTGCTGAGCAGAGAGGAGCTGACATGCCACAGAGCAGAAGGAACTTGTGCCCTCTCAGAAGGATTTCACTTTTTCTCCTCCTCCTTCCTTTGCTGCTTTTATTGCATCCTAAATAATTGCTACAGAGTGGTAAGTCATATGTTTATTCTTTATTTGTAGATTTATAAGGCAATGAAACTGTGAAAGGTATTTGCAAAGCCCAGTTCTGGCCAATTATTGAATTGGCTGAAGTATTTTTGATTAGAAACAATTACTGTAAAGCAAATGACAACCTAGAAAAGCATAATTGGATTTTTCTATAAAAATAACTTATAATGTGTGGGCTTGGGGGCACTAAGACATATATTAAAATTATTTCATGTAATCTTGATCTCTGCCAATTGAGAAAAACCTCCCTGGGTCTCTAGGGCTCCCTCAGGAAGCACAGCATGGGGACAACCCGTGGCTTTGATTGTCAGATCTGGTGATAACAGTGGCTATAGCCCCACAGATCACCTGAAAGCATCCCTTCATAACTCCTGTTTTCTAACAGCTCTAGAAAATTACTTGTGGGATGGAATAAAAAGCCCACTAGAATTTAAAAAGCTATCCTGACAGAGATCAGTCCCCAGAGGAGAAGCATCTGGGTGCCCAAAGGGACAAATATATCTGTCTGCAAGCATGCTTCTTAGTGAAGATTGTATCCAAGCTGTAATGCTTCCTTTTCATTTAGCCCTTTTAACTCACTCCCAGCAACACAAGGCTTTGGCCAGAGATTTTCCCTGTCATCCATTCTCACAACCAAGATCCGTGAGACAGATCTGCTCCCAAATTGGGTAAGACATGTACCAGGTGCTGCATCCATGAGCGCTGCACAAACAGTGAAATCCAAAAATTGCCTTTCAGCACAGCCTGATTGAAACCAGTATAAAACAGCAGCAAGGTCTGCCTGAGCCTCCAGACCCATCTTATTGCTTTGGGATCTCTCTTGATATGTGACAGTCTGCTCTGCTGGAATTGCAACACCATGCATCTTGGCGTTGAGTTTTAGGAGAGGGTCCTCTTTCAAAAAGGAAAAGATCTCCTGCATGCAGGCTGGCAGAGCCCTGTGTCTTCTGTCACCCACAATATCCATTCAAATTTATATGCTGAGTTCCCAAGTGAAAAAGTTCTTCACTGTCTCAGTGCCACCCATCAGCCTGGGCAGATGTCCCAGACCATTGTGCTGAATACAGACTCCACCAAACAAAACAGGCCCTGGTACCTTTTTCCAGCCTGGACCCCGAGTGGCATCCTTGCTTCAAGTGAATTTGCAGTGTATAAATGTTTGGGAATTCAGTACATGATTTCCCTGGTGATAAAGAAGGGAAATAAAATCTGGACCATGCTTTTCAGGGTTTATAGGAGTAACAGGAATAAAAGACAATAAAACATGAGTTATCACTGAAAACACAAGCTTGACTCTAATACAAGCAAAGGTCAGATCAGATAATAAAACAGTTCATTCTTTCCAGTTCATATTAAGGTGCTATAATTCTCAAAACAACCTTGTTGAATGTACTCACATATGCCAGTGCCAGTGGATAGCTCTAAAAATAATAAAAAAGATTCATTTTAGTTTTGGAGGTACATTTTTGACTATGAGGATCATGCCTCAATACACAGGGAAGAGTCAAGGGGATGTCACCAGTTCCTACTCAAAGGAAGGAGTTAATATCACTTGTTTTCAAAAGCATTTTCAAGGCTGGAATAGTTTAACTACAGACACCCAGTGAGTACTTTTGCATGGCAGGACTAGTGAGATGATAACGTGCCAGCTCCTTTTGGCAGGGCCTGGGTATTTTTAAGCAGAGCTTTTCTGGAAGTTTTCTTTCCAGCTCAGTTGCTCCCAAGCAGAGGAAAGCTCCAGCTCCCCTCGGGCTCTGCTGGAATGTGCTCCTGTCCGACTGGGGCGTGGTGCTGCTGGAGAGATGTGTCCTGCCTGGGAGTTCAGAATAAGCTCTGTCAGAGGAGAATCAAGGGGAAAGGTCCTCACAAGGATGTTCTGTGGGAACCCAGGGCATCTCTTTGGCTGCCCTGGGAGCTCAGGACACCCTGGCCAAACAGTCTGGGAACTGAGCAAAGAAAGTTTGAGTTTTATCCAAGAGCACACAATACCCTGGACCTGTCCAGAGGCGTGAACAGGGGGGGGTTTGCCTCTGTCACTGGGGGTCACAGACCATGGCACAAAGCAGAGATGAATTACAAATCTCAAGAGTGTGAAATACAGTAGTTTAGTTCATCACAGAGTGAAAAATATGTAGCTTTAGGTTTTTATGAGAGAAGTAGATGGAGACAAGATGGAGATTTTGGGGCTGTCCCTAAGGCTTTTCTTCTTCTTCTTCACCTCCATTTTCTGCTGTGACATTAGCACAATGCAGCTTGGGGAGACTGGGCCAAGTGGTGATGATCTGNCTCCATTTTCTGCTGTGATGTTAGCACAATGTGGCTTAGGGAGACTGGGCCAAGTGGAGATGATCTGTTTGATGTGGATGGTGGACATTGGCAGGAATTTGTAAACAATATGTTTGTAATAATCTGTATTTAAGACAACGACCTCCCATAGTGGGGGAGTTCTCAGATAGCCAAGGTGCAGAACAGACCTTGCTGGGCACAGAGCAAAACTGTGAGATAAGAGAAAGAATTAACAAAGTGATAGACCTTGAAAAAACAGAAGCTTGAAGCCTCTGTCTCTTTCTTGTGTCTGCCCCGAAGCCTCCAGGAGGGCCAAATGAATGACCACCTGAATGTTGGAAAATCATAATCTGACAATGTTCCACCCCATTTTAAAGGTTCTCTACTGAGAAACCTGCTTAAGAAGCATGGCCAGGATGACCCAAAGATGTATAAATGATGGAGAGGCGTTGGAAGCGTCTCCTCTCCCAGAGAGGCTTGAGTGACACAGTCTGATCTATCCTTGCTGCAATGGTCTCACTTGGATTGTTGAAATTTCAGTTAACACTTTTTTTTTTTTTTTTTTTTTTTTTTTTTTTTTTTTTTTTATGGGTGGGATTTGCTATGCCCATTTCTATCCTGTATGTAGCACCTTCTGTCTTTAAAGAAACATGGACAGATTGCAAAAGCTGCTAGGTATTGATTTTGTTGACACTAAACTTTAAATTTGAGCTGATTTCTGAGCAGGTATAAAGAATGTTGTGAATTTGTTTTAAAAAGAACTCCATTGAAACACACTAAAATCAGTAGGAACCATTTAAAATGTAACATAAACATTATCTGGATTTTATAGAAATACATATCCTTTTCTCTTTAAGAAAAAAAATTGGAATGTGACAGAGGGCTCCATGATGCCTGAAAAGTCAATTAGAATAAAGCATTGCCCCTGGCTTTCCAGGTGGCTGCATCCTCTATTTCCAGCTAGGAAGGGATGCCCCTGACTTTATATTCAGTACAGCTGTGCTGCCAGTGACTTCCAGCAGTGCTGGAGCTGCCTTACAGAGGTGAGTGCAGAATCAAACTGCCAGCACAGGATGGATCCCAAGCAAGAGCCCAGTCCCAACTCACACCAATTGCTTTGATGCAAATCTCTGCCCAGGGTAAGATTTGGGTGAGCCCTGGCATGGGGCAGAGGAATCAAGGGCTGACCCTTTGTGTCCTCTCACATAATTTTTTTTTTTGCTTGTTTGTTAAATTTGTCACATTTTGTGAATGTGACCTGAACACTGCGAGATAAAGCTCCATTGGGTAATTTTAATGAAATCTTGGAGGCTGGGAGAGAAAATTCAGGAGGTGTTTAAAGAAAGTGCTTCTATTTCACACTGTGTTGCAGCAGCTGAAATTAAAGTCTGATTAATATTGTTCAAAAGCAGTAGTAAGTGACTGTACTGACCTTTGATTGTCAGTGCTTTTTTTAATATGTGCCAGAGGTCAAACAAGTAAAAGATCAGGGAGATATGGCCAGGGGGCATGATGGAGAGAAAAAAGGGAAGGGGTATTAATGTAATATATGTGGCATGTACATGCCTGCTATTTAACTACAATTCCTGCCTGCTTCATACCCTCAGGCAGCCTGAAGCTAACTAATAACCCTGTCATCTGGAGAGAAAACACAACACAGATCATCACAGTTCCACAAATAAGTAATTTTAAATTAATTATATCACATCCTAATAAGATGTCTGATCCTCTGATTGTCTCCTATCTTATCTTGGATTACTTTATCAGCGCTGAATATATTAATTTTGCAGATAAACCTGGGAGTGCTTGAACAGCAGCTGACACTGAGTGTGTCTGTGTGTCACTGCCTGCACCTCCCTGACCTCCTGATGAACCAGGCTCACGGTGCAGGGAAAGCCAGGCAGTTCTTCCCTCTTCATTTAGCATCACCTGATGCCATCCCACAGCTGCACAACTCCCTCACTGAGGTTATTACAGTCATCTCAGCTGCTCCAGATTATCCAAGGTTCAACCCAAATGCAAACCTGGAGTTTGTGACTCAGCTTTCCTTTTTTTTTTTGTGCTCCAAAGCAGCTCCCTCAACCATTTTGCTGAGCCCAGAGTCTGCTGGATGACAAAGCAGCCTCTTATTTTGATATTCCAATGATACAAATGGCACTGACAAGTTGGAGAGAGGAGAGTTGTAGTAATGGTGAAGTACCAGAGTGGGCAGAGGGAGATCTTGGAAAGCTCTCAGCCTGCCTCTGTAACAGCTACCTGAGAAATGATCCTTCAAAATGCTCTTTTTGTCAGAAAGTGCCTCTGTGCTGAAACATATCAGGCTTACTGCATTTTCAGTCTCAGAAGAGAGCTGAAGCAGAATAGGAATATCAATGAATTGATGCAATTTCTTCTTCCTCAAAATTTTAATTTACAGGAAAGGTGTTTGAAATCAAAACATTGACATGATTTTAATTTAATCTTCAACCAAAAAAACCTTCATGGTTTTGATTTTAAACAATAAAGGAGAAGCAAGGATATTCAAAGTAATGGTAACTCTTAGGCCAGCAAAATATTCCCACCTGTCCTGGCATGCTACAAACTGGACACGAATTTCAATTTTGGAACAAATGGGAGCAAGTAACTGCTATCACAAACTGTGTAGGAGACACTACATTACAGCAGTCCTTCAGGTCACTCTTTGAGCTCATGCAAGAAGGATTTTCTCCCTTCAAACCATTAATCACGCTGCTGATGAGCTGCAAGAGAAGCACAAGGTTAACTAATCTTCTCCCCTTTGCAGATGTTTTTCTTTGAAGAGAGAGAGAGAGAGTGGCAAAGCTCAAGAGGCAGGAGTTTAGAAGGAGCTGCAAGAATCAGAATGATTAGTATCCTCCCAGCAGTCATATTTTCACCCTAGGAAAATGAAACATTGCCCAATTAGCAATATTTTATCACTTGTAGTGTAAGAGATCTCTTCTTTCAATAGCTGTTTATAGTTTTTCCAGTAAAAGTTACCTCTATTAACGATAACTGGGCCTAATGACTTAATTGACAAATGGTATTACATGTTTCCGAAAAGTTTGATCTGAATTCAAGGTTGGTGGGAGCAGGAGTGAATTATAGACCTGAGGCTCTAGTCAAAGTAAATAGTTTCTAGTGAGTGCTCAGAAGGGCAGCTGCAGCAGGATGCTCTGCCTGGAGTGGGGGGAAACAACTTGACCAATGACCATTTTGCAAAGCTATCAGCAGTGGAGGGAGAAGGGAGCTGGCACACTGCTTTTGGTGTTGAGTGATGCTGAAAACAGCCTGACTCATCATTCCCAAAGATAAACATCCAGATAGTGACTTGAAGATGTGGCAGACCTGATAAAGTACCTGATGTAAAGGGACAAGCAAGTGATACTGCTGATAACTTATCTAAAGATGCTGAGCTGACACAGCTGGCCTGGAGACATATGACAGACAGAAAATCACTTTATATATAAAAACACAGTTCCACTTTTTAACAGCAGGGTCTTCATAGAATCATAGAATGGTTTGGGTTGGAAGAGACTTTAAAGATCATCCAGCTCCAACCCCCTGCCATGGGCAGGGACACCTTCCACTAGGCCAGGCTGCTCAGAGCCCCATCCAACCTGGCCTTGAACAGTTCCAGGGATGGGGCATCCACAGCTTCTCTGGGCATCCTGTGCCAGGGTTCACACCTGCTAACATATTCCTTACTCCTTGAGGCTGAGTGAAAGATTTGCCTGCAGTCATTGGCACGAGTGAGTGACATCAATCTCTACTTAATAATTGGTTTTGCTTGCTGCAATATAGTTGTTCAATATTGCTTCAGAAGAGCATTTAATACTAATAGTTATAGCTTCCTTTACCGTGTAGTAAATAATTTTGATTAAGATCTTTTAGTCCAGTCATTATAATTTTTATTTTATATACATGTATTTGGTTCACTATCCTTTACCTTGTGGGTCAAAGTTGTAAAAGGTTCAATTACACCCATGCAATCCTTTAGCCTTAAATCACTGGCAAATCTAAGAGTGGATCCAGCAGCACCTGGACTCCTCTCTAGGAATGAGTTTAGAAAGCCAGGGGGTTCTTTCTGTCCCTCATGACTCAACAGAAGGGCTTCTCTAATAAACTTTATCTGAAGCTCCCGTTCTGCCCACGATAGCCAAAACTGTGCAGATCAAAGAACTCTCCACACTTGTACCATATTGATTTTTGTGTTCATGGAAGCCCAAACTGGGAATCAAAATGGTGCTGGGAGCTGCACTAACTCATGTTCCACCTCATGTAATCCTGCTGCCTTTCTGCATCAGGGATAGAACTGAAAGAAGGAGATGTTGTGACCCTCAGCTCTGACTCCTCTCTAGCTGCTGACACACATTAGGGACAACTTGACAAATGGCTCCTCTTCAGAGTGTGCTGAGGAACCACAGGCAGATGCTTTATGTCCTGTGCAGTAAGACTGAACAAGAGCCATATGTTTGCCAGGGGACTAATTTAAAACGTGTGGTTTTACTCATCTGCTCCACACAGGCACAGTGGTCTTGTCTGTAGCATCACATAATCTTTCTCATTATTCTCCTTCCTGGGCCACATAGTTTTCATGTGCTTTAATCTTTTTTCCAGTATAGGATTCTTGTCATATCATTTGTGGCTGAGACACATCTACCCAAGGAAGCAGAGAGAGTTTTATTCTTGCAGCTTGAATCTGGACTCTCTATTCAAATCCCTGTGATCTTATGAAGAGTCTGAGGGCGAGATGTGCATCACTGCTGCTCTGGACTGTCGCTGGTGGCATAATCTGGTGCCTCTCAGGGGGACTCCAGGCACATCACAGTTGATGCCTGTGTCTCTGGTTCTTTCCAGCAAAATGGATTTTCTTTCCCCACTGGGTTATCAGGCTGCTACACTGCAGTGATGCTGACTGGCCCCAGGTGCTCCTGGGGGTGTTCTGTCAGCTGGAGGGAGCTGTGGTGTGTCACCTCGTGTCCTGGAGGTTGACTGACTTCAACCTTCCCCCAAGCCAAACAACAGCCAGGTCTGTTTTAATGTTTTCTACAAAATGCTGCATGCAGTCCCTTAGTTCATGAACTTCCCTGAAAATAGTGACTATATCTGGATCTTCTTGTTATAGCAGGAGGCTTTTGTGGCTAGACTAAGGAAGAGGCCTGCTCCTAAGCCTCAGTGGAAAATACTTTGGGAGGATTGCTCACAGGAGACATCCTGGCAGCTCAGACGTGGGTAGTGTCATAAACAAATGACAGTTAATTTGAGAAGGGGAAAGATGAGATGAGAAAGTGAAAGGAATAATAATCAGAAGTTAAAAATCCCTAAGGAAAATATGAAGTCAATGTTTAAGGTCAGAATAATTCTATTTTTCAAGCCAAATCATTGCCTTTATTAAGAATAAAAAGAAATGATAATGTGAATGTCTTGACACTGTGTTTTCATTTCAGGCTTGGTATAAATATATGTATAAATCACTGTCATTCAAGTCTTCCTGTGTAAATCAGACTCGTCTTTTCCACATTGTTTCTGTGCTTTTTCCATTTCTATCACATCAGCCCATTCTGACCTTGAGCAAGTCTCCTCCTGTATCTCTGTTCCCTTTCTGTAAAATTTGGGTGATAGTACAGCAAGCCTGCAAGGAAAAAATGCCCTGGAAGTACAATTTCATAGTGGGTGCTGTGTACATAGCTCGAGGAAATAAGCTCTCAAATACAAGGTGAACTCAGGTTTCAAAACAGCTTTGATGACAAGTCGATGTAAAATTTCTGTTCCACTTGCCCTTGGAGTTTTGGGGTGTTTTAAAATCACATTCCAGTGAAGAATCCTGGGTCAAAAGGCAATGCAATGTGGCTGAGGGCTCCCAGGTGCTGGTTCATGTAGGGCTCTCTGCAGTCAAAGGCTCCCCTCCTGCAAGCTCAAATTAACTTTGTGTGGTTCAGCAATGCCTGCTCTGCATGCATCTGCTGCTTCACCTCTCATGCTTAGACTAATGAGGACAGAGCCCACACACCTTGTTAAATGTTTGCTGTAGTGTTCACTGTCACATTCTTGGAGAAGCTTGGAAAAGAAACCAAACACAAAAAATTAAGGCGAAGATCACCAGGTACCTCAAACTTCTTATTGTATTTGGTAAAAAAAACCAAAGGGGATCCTATGTTCATGGAGATGCTGAGAATACCACAGCACATCCTCAAGGTGTGAAGGACATGAAGGTGACTGGAACTAGGAGCCAGCATGAATACAGCAAAGGAAACTTATCCTGCTTGCCAGACCTGGTAATCTTCTGTGGTGAAAGGACTGTGCTGGGACATGAGGGGAGTACAGTGGCCATTGTCCACCTCAGGAGGACTGTCTGCCAGAAGAGCCTCATGGAGAACCTGGAGAAGTGTGGGCAGGCTGAGCAGAATAGTAGGTGGTTTGAAAACTGGCTGAGTGGGTGGGCCAAAGGCTGGTGGCCCAAAGTGGCACCAAGTTTATCAGAGATCAGGAGCAGCAGTGAAGCCAAAGCACCGGGATGTGAAGACCAACATGTGGAGGGAGGTGATCCTTCCCCTCAGCTGTGTCCTGATTCCTCCCTAGTGTGTCTGCCATCCATACCATCTCTTGAGAAAGAGATGAGCTGCTACCCTGCTGTGTGTCCCTCTGCTCTGACCTCTGCCCTGAGAACTGGGGGTGCTGAGAGGTGGAAAGAAGGCAGTGGGGCAGGAGGAACAAGGAGAGGATGGCAGCAGCAAGGATGCCTTTCAGCTGCCTCTGGCTGTGCAGAGGTGATGTGTGCCAGAGGGGTGAGCTGGGAAGGAAGTGTGGGAAGGAGAGACAGTCCAGCTATGCCCTTCAGGGAACACAGAGGGCTGGAAAGCCACCAGGAACACCAGCATAGCCTTGATGGTGCTGGGAGGAAAGCTGCCACGTGGGCAGAGAGCCCCAGAGGGCAGAGGGTCCCAGCTGTGCCATGCTCAGGCTGCTGGTGCTGGGTGGCAGCTCTCCAGAGATCCTTTCTGCTGTGGGGCTGCTCTGTGAGCACAGCCTGGTTTCTGCAGGATGATTCCCAGCAAAGGGCTCTGGCTGCCCTGTCTGAAGATGGTGGGAGTCCTCCTGCTCATCATTTGAATCTTGGAAACAAAGGCAGGGTTGGTCTTTTCTCCTGAACCTACACATCTGCAGAACAGTGGTTGGTGCTGCTGCACTTTGCCCAGAGGAAGTCAGTGCCCATCATGCTGCAGAAGGAGAGAGAGAAATCCTTGGGACCCTTCAAGAGTGCTGAGCACTCCAGGTGCTGCCTACTTCAGCTCTATCCTCAGGACTGGGCAGATGGATCCCTGCTCCCCAGCTGAATCTGGGAGGAGCTGTGTTCACTTATCCCCTGAGTGTTGTCAAGGGTGGAAAGGTGGAGGACATCTGGAAGAGTGAGGGCATCTGCTGGTCATGGTTCTATGGGGACACACAGCTGGGAGGAGGGCAGGCAAGGGCTGGGCCAGGCTGTCCTGGTCATGTGCCAGCTCTCAGGAGCCTCCAGGCCACAGCCATGGTTCCAGCTGCTGGCTGCCCACCCATCCTGGGCAGGGCAGAGCTGGGAGCCCTGCCTCCTTGTCTCCAATGATGGGCTCTTGCTCTTCTTTCTTTTGCAGTGGCAAAAAGATCAGCAGCAGCAGGAGGAGGAGAAAGGGGCTGCCCTGGCCCTTTGCACTGTGGTGGAGCCCAGCCACTGTCCAGGCTGCCAGAGGGGAAATTCCACATGGGATGGTTTAAAATATTCCACTCAAATGATGCACCCACTATTGATCACACAGAACTGCAACTGGAAGGTTTCATTCAGTTTGCACAGAATGACTCAACTAAATGGTCTGCTGTCTGCAGAAATGTAATTTTAGAAAGGAGCTTAAAGCACCTGAGCTCTTGTGAACTGCTCTAGGTTCCTTGCCCTCGATGAGAATTGTAATGCTCCACAGTTGAAATGAACCATTGTCAGGGTGCACTGACTTGTTAATATTCCCAGACACTGAGAAGAGGAGCACTGTGAATATCACTTTTTCCTGCCTTTGTGACTCCAATTCAGACAGGCCAGAAGGGAATAAAGTCTTTAACAGAAGCAGAGATATGAGTGTGATGAGAGCTGGGGACCCCAAAACTCCAGGCTTGTGTTTCTGTGCAGCCACTCAGGCCAGTGCCGAAGGAATATAAGATGCAGATGATCTGATTTTCTGTCATTTCTTACCCCTTGTTCATTTATATGATGGGCTTTGAAAATGAGAAGTGAGGGAGAGAGACTCTGGCATGAAGATGGAGAATTGATGTGTGGATATGGCTTTCCCTTGAGAAAGGAAAAATAACTGCTGTCCATGGCAAGCAATCAGGAAGATGCATCTGGTACAGTGTTAGGAGACAGGAACACTGCATAAAGAGAGACAGGATATCTGTGAGACCTTGAATAAGGTGCAGAAGCCAATGATGGGTGGAGCAGTTGCAGAGGGAGACCTTCATGGGAGCATTTTGCACAATGTTGTGTGTGGAGATGAGGGAAAAGAGAAACAGGATTGTTTTTCTTTTAGATCCAAGGTTTCTGGGTTCCTTTTGGTCTTTCCATCTGGAGGCCTACTGAACCTTCTGTGTCTGAACATGGAGAGATTTTCACTGAAATGCTGCACCTTTTAAGCTGCCTTATACTCACAGGTCTGGTACAAAGCACAGACATAGCAGACTTTGAGAATGTAGTAACCACACAAGATACAAAGAGATTTTGAATCCCAGTAGTCCAGTGGATAATAATGCTGGAGGCAGGTTCATGCTGTAATTTGTGTTCAAAGCCTGAACATTAAAGACAGACCATTTCTAGCAGCTGAAATTCAGAACAGGTCTGCTATTCACAGCTAGAAGTTAACAAATAGGTGTGATCTCTTATCAGTTTAATATTTGAAATGAGACACTTGAAGGTTTAATTTTCTCCAAATAATACAAAGCAATCTATGGGAAGAAGAGCAAATTGCAAAAATGAGTAAGAAAAGATTGTTCACTCTTTATTATAACTCAGGAATTAGTAAGACACACATGAAATTATTAATCAAAATAAATGAAACTAAGAACATCTGCACACAACACATAATTAAACTGTACACCTCTTTGCCACAGGATGTTTTGGATAGAAGCAAGAATGGGCAGAAGAAGTAATTAGACAGAATCAGTAAGAAAGGTCTCTCATGAGCCATTAAGCTCTGGGAAGCAGGAACAGCCTCCAGAAGACTGAGCTAGAGACTGTCAGCAGACAGAGAGCACACCAGGGGAAGGAGCATGCTATGCTTTTCCCATTTCTCATGCTTTTCTCCTACACACCTTTCACTGTTCAGCCTCAGAGACAGGCTGCTGAGCTAAATGAACCTTTGGTGTGACCCCGTGTGGCTATTCTCATGAATTATCCAAGGCACAGTTTATAAATGCTGGGGATGCAATTCACATTCACGCAGAGCACGGGCTTACGGCTCTGCAAATTCTGCTGGGTATTTACAGGGAGAATTTAAGCAGAACATAAGTGGCTGAGTTCATGCATCCATGTGATCCCATTTTGCCCTATCTGAAGCTGCACACTGCCTCTTCCGTGGCTGCTTTTTGGCTTGGGTGCACTTTTATATGCAATTAGTCAAACATCCTCTCCTGCCGTATCTGCCCTGTTGTGAACAATTAGCGCTGCATAAGGGAATACATTCCCAAGCTCGGATCCCGGGGATTGCCGTCAATTTACACCGACAATATGCTCGCAAGGAAGGAACTGACAGTCCAGCTGGAATTGAGTGCTAGCAGCCACAGAGGCAGCCACACACCAGCCCACAGACGGTCCAGTCCTTGCTCACATTTTCAGCTTTGCCCGCCTTGAGCATCCTTTTCTTTTTGTATACGTTATGTAAGATACTGTATAGGTTTGAATGTCCAGAAATGCATTTCTTCATTTTTCACCCAGAAAAAGAGTTAGTAGATATTTTAATGTGCAACCTATGGGAAGAAAATAATCAGGTCATTGGTTACATACAGGACATTTTCTTCTTGCCAGAGAAGAGGGCACCAGCTGTTAGGAGGCTGACCTGATGCAGTTCCCACGGTGGCCAAGTTGCCTGAGTGCCAACTCCACTTAAAGAAGGGACAACTTGACTCAGCAAGAGACATCAATTTGCTCTTAACAGTGGCTCTCCAGAAAAACCACATTCTGTGGTGATGAGTTTTTCTGCACATTAAAGCCTGCCCATGAGTAGCTGGGTATCTTACAAACCCTTGTAGAAGTTACTTATTTAAAAAAAAAAAAAAAAAAATGGCAGCAAACTTTCTCTGAAGTCTGTCCTCATCCAGAACTAAATTTTCTGGAGGAGGGCAAGAAGAAGTTGTTCTTTTAGTGATCAGAGCTCATGTGTTGGAAAAGCTATCAGATGCTGTCTTTTTTTAGCTTTGTAAAGCCATTTAGCTGTGTTCTGGAAGTAATTGGCTTTTAGTACTCTGGCTAATCAGATCCCTTCTTAGTTTATCCTGGACTAATTAACTCTCATCTCTTCAAATTATTCCCAGTGCAGCTGATCACCTAAAGACCTCCCATCCCCATGCAGCAGCTGCTGTCCATCGCTGATAAGGTGAGACATTCCTCATCACGAGCTGTCTTCACAAGCAAAAATAGAACTACATGCTAAGCAGTGCCAGAATAATGTACCAAATAGCAGCCTTTTCTCTAGCTGCAAATTTTTTCCTCTCTGGGGAACACTGCCTACAGTTCTGGATGCTGTTTTTCTATTGTATGGGTTGTACCATGTTACCAGGAAACAAGACTCTGTGCACAGGGGACAGCTCAGCTTGATCAAACGTCTTTGCCCGTCCGTGGCTGATGATCTGTGTGTGGTAAAGGACTGCAGCCCCACATGGGTGATAGGGTGAGGTGTGCAGCACCATCTTCCAACCAGGAACAGCATTCCTGGGTTACATATTGCTGTGCTCCTCTCCACCTCTTAAACAAGGGTGTGGATGCAAAAGTGGGTAAATTAGATGAAGCTGTTAAGAGGAAGACAAAGTCACACACCAGTATTAAAGTACAGGATTTGTTGCTTTGGAGACCTTTACAAATGCCAGGCACGAGAAAACATCTGTTACTTAATACTAAAAGATAGAATGAAGTGGGTTGTTTCTTTGGAAAAGAGAGAGCTGAGACCATTGAAAGAGTTTGGGTTAAACATCCCAGGGGGTTTGTATTTCCAGTGCCAATTTTCTATTTGTATTTTCTGTGAGTCTATCGCCAGAAATTCCCCAAAACCACTCAAAAGAGTCACAGAGAAGTTATGAAAGTCCAGTGCTCAGGAAGCTTTTTCTAATCTTTCTCTCTCTGTTGCTAAAAGAGAAGATGTCTGTGTTATTACTGTGTTATAACCTGTTTGTATAATTTCTTGCCCCTGAATTCCAGCCCTGAGGCTCAGTGTCATGTAAGGAAAGGTGGCACCAAAACTGGCTGAAGCCCTTTGCTTGTCAAAGCAGTCCCAGGTGGGGATTTAGTCGCTCTCTCCATCCAGATGGCCACAGAGAATCAATCCCTTGTTATCTTTTCACAAGACCCTTTCTGATTATTTACCTGCCCAGCACTCCACCAGTCAACATCAGCATCTCCAGTGCTGGAATGGAACTCTGTGAAAGCCTTGACACTGAACCCAAACTCTCAGAAGGGCCCTTCCTATGCAAACCACCCAAAATGCAGCTCTGAACAGCTGCTGCAATCAGTGGTGTCTGAAATGCATCTTTGGAGACGAGCACTGCAGCCCAGCCTGCGAATCTGTGCGTCATTAACCTTCCAGATGGCAAGATGAGGAAACATCCCTTGAAAGATGGGTGTACAGTGAAGCTTTAATTAATGGTCAGTGACCTTTAGGAGTGAGACATAGTGGTCTGTGTGCTATGCAAGACATCAGAGATATCCTAGGAAACTGCTGAAATGATGAAAAATACTTTTTTTTTGAGGTGGGACTTTTTCTAATAAGATTTCAGCAATCTAATTCAGATAGGAAATGTTTATCTGCTTTTCTCTCAAGGATCTTAACATCTTCTCAGACCTTCAGCAGACCACAACAAGATGATTGGATGGTCCCCCAGTGTAGATTTATCAGTATCCAAACCCATCCTCTAGCTTTAATTGTCCCACGACATCCATGAGGAGTCAATCCCCTAAGTGTGTCTCCTTGAGTATGTTCAGGGGGTTCATTCTATTCCCTCACTCTATTCAAACATGCCTCTTACTCCACATCTTCCAGATACATCAGCCACAAGGTCTGAAGTTTCTCGAGGTCAGTGATCCTTTTCCTCAGGGTTTTGCCTACAGAAGTGTCGAGAGCACCAGGAAAGCGCTGAGGGTGCCTCAGTGTTACTCCAAGTGCTGGGTTGCACACCAGGTCTGGTGATCAGCATCGAAGGGAGAGGAGAGGATTTCTGCAGAGGAGCCTGACCCCACCTGCTGAAGAGCCCCAAGGAGGCAGGAGCCCTTTGAAGGGCTGGGTTTGCAGGGAACTGCTCTGCTGGTGTCATCTGCTTTGCCTGTTGGCTACACCGCCCTTGAAGGGGCAGCCACACAACATGGATAGTATCAGGTACGTGATTCCTCTTGGCTGCAATTTTTCTGGATAAAGCAGACATAAGTTGCACAATGCCATCTAAAAAGGATGCAGATTCTTCTGTGTGTTCAGATTACATCTAGCTATTTTGAAATTGCAAGAGGCAGTGTGAAAACTGGAGTTTGGGACTGTTACTTGATCCCTAGTGCAATAACTAGCTTGAAGAAGCTGAATGGATAAGATTTCCACTGTCATTTAGTCATACTCACCAACCTTTGCCCAGAGAGACTTGATCTGTGGTGAGGGTTGGGGGATAATTAGATTTATGTCTGCTCAACTTCTGAATTGTTATGACTCAGCATGACCAGTTCAGCTGAACAGTTCCCCCGATGTTAAGGGATTCAACTAAAGAAAACTCAAGCTCATTTTAGAAAGGCAAAGCAAAATACATTATCACTAGGTTTTTCTACAATGAAAAGGAATTAATAACCTGCAAGCTCACCCAGTTATCTTTCTATTGCAATGGTTGCAGCAAACAACGTTCCTGTTATAAAAAGAAATTCATTTCATCATACCACTGTGGCATTCCCTGTTTGCTCTATTTAAATATAAAAGACTTGTTTTGTGCCATATAATTCAGCCATACAGATTTTGAAAGTCAATAAATGGTCTGAGTGCTGAGATATTCAAGTTCCTACAACAGAAAACCATCTATGTTTACAGAGAGCATCGTCACAGCAGTGGGAGCAGTGATACACCCCACAAGAAACTGCTTGTTTCACTTATCTCTCTGTCCAGCAAATCTGCATGGCATTATCTGGAAGACCAAAATCTTGGCATGAGGGAATATGAGTACTTCACTATTTAAAGCAAACAGAATATTAAAGATGAAAAATGTTACAATTTTTCATAGTGCCTAATGACCCTCTCTGGATTTAAAATTTGGATGTCTTATCCAAGATGCCTAGAAAACACTAGAAAGCCCAACTAGATGAGATTGTTGAGATGTATAGGAAGCAACCTTTTTACTCTTTGTTCTGTGATTAACAGTAGAATACGGGGCAGTGTTTTCAGAAGTTATTTGAATAAGGCTTGGTGAACTGCACATGGAGAGCAGCATCCTTTTGTACCTGGATGTGAGTTATGATTGCTTTTTAATGTGTTTTCTGCTTCAGGCTTTTTAGTGCTGCTGGATACAAAGGCTTACAAGGTTTCAAACAAACGCTTATTTAAATCAAATATACCTCTACATCTGTATTTTGTTTAGCATAGGTGCTTGGGTTGGGGTTTTTTGCTATTTTGTGTTTTAGCCAGTGGGGAGAGAGTAAAGAGAGAGAACCAGCAGCTTGCTGGCTTCTGTCTCAAAATGAATGCATATCTGACTGCTTTGTAGAGGGTGATATATCCACTTTGCTGTCATAGATCAGGTTCTTCAGTGCCTCTACCCTAAACAAAACATAAACCCAAATATTACCACAAAAGGATGTTTTTTCCAGAGCTTTTGAGATTTCAGTATGAAACTTACCATTTCACAACCGAGTATGTTCATTTTTGTCTAAGAGAATAAAGATCTTTCAGATTCATCCCAAGACTTTGGTATTTGTAGAAGAAAACAAGTGTGGCAACGTGATGTCAGAGCTGGTATCTTTCAAGCATATTTCTCTGTTGTTTTCTTCAGAAACTGGTGGATCATTTCTATGAAAATAAGCACATAATCATTCCTAACACAGCTTTCCTTCTCATCAGAGTCAAACTTTATAGAGAGCAAGAAATTTATGCAAGACATAAGCATAAACACTGTAAAGTAATTTGGTTTTAACAGATTTCCTCCTTTTGCGGTTAGAATGGGATTGAAGATTATTTTTCCTACAAAGACTCTAGACTGGTCAAGTATTTCTTCTGTTGTGCATAAAAACCTTTTATTTTACTGGTGTCAGTGCACAGCCTTTAACTTTCCCATCTGTAATTCTAGGCAATTGAGCATGGTGTGAAGCACTTTGTATGGAAATGCTCACTCGGGGATTCTCTGAGCCAGCAGCAGACTCTCAGACTTCCTTGGTGCCTGCAATGGCAATTCCCACCATGGCTGTGCTTTTCACAGCTGGAGTCTTCCCTCAGATCCTTGGAAATGCTCATCCATCATCATAGGAAAGTAACAGGAAATTAATTATTGCAGTCTGTTATAAACAATGCTGGCAAAAACTTTTGGGGAGCTGGCAGGGCCAGTCTAAACACCTAGAGAATTCAGCCAGGGGAGACTCAGTCTCAGGCATTGAGCAGTTTAGCTTCTCAGAGTGCAGGAACTCTCCCAGTTTAGAATTATTGACAACAATTGCACCTGAACACCAAGTAATAAGAGCTTGAAATGACTCCAGAAGGATTATCACAGATGGATATGTAATGTAACAGCCAGGGGTGATAAAGATATTGCAGAGGCTGAAAAGAAAGTGGCTCAGATCAGAAGTCCTAGGATGCTCATTTGCTCCGCTACTAGAGAGAACAGAAGCCACTTTGCATTTCTCCTTTTCCAAAGCCATCCAAGATGTTGCTTGATCAGAGCTGAAGTGAAAGTAGTGCTGATACGAGTTAGAATCACTTTGGATGAGGGTTGGGAAAAATGTTAGGGCAATGAACATCTTCTCCTACAAGAACTGAAGTGAAAGTCCAATTCAGCAGCAGCTAAAACCTCTTTCTTGTACAGTTGGAATTACAGATCTGTGGGCAATGTTAAATGAAGGTATCATTCCTCAATAGTTTTAACAGTGTAGTGCAAGCATGACAATGATGAGATAAGAGGCAGATATGGGTGACAGTCTAGAAACTAAATCTGCTCTAATCTACTTGAGTGTAAATCCACTTACTTCAGCTGCATAGCTCCTGGGAGTGATTCCAGAGTGAGAAAACAGAATTTCACCCCACTGTACTCTTTTGTTGTTGTGTCTTTTTCTTTACGATTTTTTGCCTTGTAGCCATGGCAGATAAGGTGAAACTGTAAATTGTATATTCTCAGAATTGTATATTCCCAAGGACTTTTCTGTTTGTAAGGCTGGAATGTGATCAAGCATAGGAGGTACAGTGGAGATAACCTGGACTGGTACAAACAGGAGCAAACAGAGTGCTGAAAGATTTCAATAATGATCCTCTAACTGCTGGGGACAAAGGCAAATCCCCATGAATTACAAAGGACTTGTGATCTCGGTTTCCAGCAGGTGCCTGAAGCTGTTGTGGCAATCCTACCTTTGCTTGGATAGCAGTGAGAATAAACAGACTCGTGAAAGAACCAGGAAAAGAAAGCCTCTTTCTAGCAGGATTATTAAACAGTTCTTCCTTCTATTGTGCACGTTGGTTTTAGGTGTAGAATCAACACACTGCAGGTTTTGTCTGGCCCCAGAAGCAATGGCTGGGATGTTTGCAGCTCTGCCCCAGCCACAGCCAAGGGCTGCTGAAGGAAGCAGAGAGCTGGGATGCCTGGGATGGGAAGCGGACACGGATGCAGCATCAGTCCCACTCCTCACAGAACAATTTGTCAGATAATTGTAATCATGCTTCGGGGTATATTCTGAATAGCCCATAAATTCTTATGAATCAAATTGCCTTAGTCAGCACTGCAGCTTGTTAGCATTGAATTACCATGGTATATAATCCAGAAGGTAAAACCTCTAAATCTTTTCAAAGGTTTGTTCTTCTGACTAGTAATTTAACAATCTTGTAAGAAGCCGAGATATAAGAGCTTTCTGGCAGAGAAATAGAGAAGAGGCAATGAAAAAAGTGTCATGTACTCATCTGAATCAATTGTAGTGTCTAACTTACATTTCTAATGAATTATGAAAGGTGAGATGATTTCTTTCATTTTCCTTTAAACCAACCTGGGATCAGACATTGTGATTAAATCTGTATTGAGCCTTGCTCCCTTACATGCTTTTTCTTTTTCTTTTTCTTTTTCTTTTCTTTTTTTTTTTTTTTTGTGTGTGTGTGTATATGAGATATCCACGTTTTTTTGGCATGATAAAATATATATAATGTCAGGATTTTAATGTACTGCATGTGCTTTGTTGCATTTGTTTTGTGTCCTGTCCCTGCTTATGGAGATGTCAGAATGATTATCAGTATTTGATTAATGTCTTCATTACACGTCTCTTGGGCTTTGCACTGTTTGAGTTTCCCACTGTTTTTGCAAATCATAACCTAAAAGCTTGACACAAAGCCCAAAGAAATAAATAAGTGTATTTCTTTGGCCTTGAATGACTGAAGAAGTAGACAACATGCTAACTCAGTACAGGGGCTGGGTCAGGCAGCTTTTAGTTTTGCTTTTGCTATGCTGATATTTTTCCTCTGGGAATTCTGTAAATGTTGCCTAGAAACACCTGTGCCTCAGAAACATCTGAAGCACAGCAAAATAGCCATAGAATCAGGTACGAGGAAAAGCCCATCTGTTCCCACCAAACTAAATTTGAGGAGACAATTCCCATGTATTTGTACTAATCAAAATGCTGTTTGACCATTTTTTTTTTCTCAAAGGTGTTTAACTATGTCTTGCATCACCCCTAAATTTACCAGTCAACCTTAAAAATTTAATAAGTGCAGTGCATTAATATAATATTCTGCTTGTTCCTGAACAGGTATAAGTAAAGGTTTTAATTACCAAAATTATGCAGTTACAAAAATGATTTAATGGAATTATTCTTGCCATTTGCATTCAGGGACTGTCTGTATGCTGAGGCGTGGTAAAGGGCACTGAACTGTGGTGGAGTAATTCCCGGTGCTGTAACTCTGCTTGAGGACTGAGCACCTCAATGGTTTCAGCTCCCAGCGAAATCAAACCACGGGGAAGTGCTCTGAGTGCGTTGTAAGGAGGGCTAAACATAATGTATGGCTTTTGGAATCACTCTCAGGTTTATTGATGGCCTTAAGGTCTTGGCAGGGATAGAATGACTTCACGGCCATAATCCAAAGGGAAATGTCTCTGCTTTCAGGGAAGTCCTTTCTGTAACATTTTTAGCCATGACTGGTGCAGGACTGGTGCCTTGCAGGAGAAGGGTTCTGGATGATGCCTTAATTTAACGTGCATCCTCTCTAATCTGCAATGATGTCTGTTTATTTCAAAACTAATTACTTCATTATGCTTTCCTCTGCTAAAAAATCTTTGGTGCCTGAATGAGACTGCAAGCTCTTTGGGGCAAAGACCACATATAATGAGATAACGTTATGTTTGCTAAATAATGCAAAAGGGAGGAAGCTTGTGAATAAAATATATGCTGAAGTTTTGTAATTCTGGTTATAGGTAAAATTTCACGATTTATCCTGCATTTGCAGTCATAAATAATGCTTTTCCTCAGATTTATAAATAAATCATCAGCTGAAATACAACCTGCTACCCAAACAGTCTCAAATGTTAGAAAAATAATTTCTGACTTGACTATGATGGACTGAACAAGAACTCCTGGATTCAAATCAGTTACAACAAAATTTCACAGTCCTCCTTTTCTTCCTAATCTTTGTAAGGAAAGAGCTACAATATCCTTCAAGACTATTCCAAAGGCATTTTTTTCCTGAAAGTGTAACTTTCTAGTCTTGAACACCCATCCTAAACAAATCTAGCCTGGACCATTTTGTTACAGGTAAAGCTAAGTGGTCAGTCATGGAATGGTAATCACTGCTTGCCAGTATTTATAATGGGCAAAATGAAAACAGACTTTGACACATTTTTAGTGTTTCAGAAGGACTAGTTTCCCACAGATGAAGAGAGTGATAGTGAGAAAAAACTCAGAAGGAGCAAATGTGATGGAGAACTGCAAGCTCTTTCAAGAAGAGCTCATTAAACAGCCAAAAAGCTGTGATTCCAGTGCCAAGAAAGATGACAGCATTACCTAAAAGCCAGATTCTGAAGAAAAATAAATGAAAGCAGTAATTAGGGATAAACAGTGATATACAATCAATAAATAAGGGCAACATATAACGATCAATTATAGATGAGAATTTATGAAGTGTGGGGAATGGAGGAGGGGCAAAAAGACATGACAGCGAAAATTTCAGTTCCTTTCAGGCTGGGCACAAGGCAGTTTGGGCTTTTCTTTAGGGGCAGGACAGCCCAGTGCTGGGCCTGGTGGCTGCCCTCATCGGCATGGAGAAATCTCTTTGAAAAAGAGGCTACTATGAACCTCTCAGCAGTGAAACCAAGCCTGAAGTTTGTAGCTCCAAAGAAGAGAAAGAACCACCTCTTAAGAAAGGAACATCTGTTTCTTCCTGCCCTTTCCTATCAGGACTGAGCAAAGCCTTTCCACCCCGGCCCAGGCTTCTCCCTCCCTGCACAGGAGCTCAGCAGAGCCCAGCTGCTGGCAGTGCCTGGCAAAGGTGGGGACTCAAAACCCTCCTCTCCCAGCTGCCGGCAGTGCCTGGCAAAGGTGGGGACTCAAAACCCTCCTCTCCTTGCTGCTCACGATGCAGGAGCAAGCTCAGCCAAGGCCTCCTCTGCCCAGCAGCACTTTCCCTTTAGGGCCACAGCAGTGGTGAGCACAGAGGTGCCTTGGGCAGGCCCAAATCACACAGACCACCAGCTCAGGCACACCCCTGTCACAGGACAGAATCACAGAATGATCATCTAGACCATCCAGGTTTAGAACCATAGAATCACAGAATCATAGAATGATCATCTGGACCATCCAGGTTTAGAACCATAGAATCATAGAATCATAGAATGATCATCTAGACCATCCAGGTTTAGAATCATAGAATCATAGAATCATAGAATCATAGAATCATAGAATCATAGAATGATCATCTAGACCATGCAGGTTTAGAATCATAGAATCATAGAACGATCATTTGGACCATCGAGGGGTCCTGCCCCTGCTCAGCCTTCTCTGTGCCAGGTGGCCCTGGAGCTGCTCAGACCAAGCTCCTTTTTAATGCTCGCAGCGTGAGAAATTTGAAGACCTCCCTCTTGCCTTGAAGAATCCTGTGAAGTACTTCAAATGTGCTATTGAAGTATTTTCATGAGAAAAAGTACAGTTATGAAGGGACTCCAAATGAGGGTAAGGGGAAATGCAAGTGGGAAAAAACCTCTGAGAAATCATTGTTTGTGAGCTGAAGTTGACAAATTCAATTCGGGTGGTTGGAAATCTTATTTTCACATGGGAAGTAACCGAGTGTTTGAACAAACTAACACGAGTAAACTGGATGTCCTGGAGACTTCACTTTAACCAGACACTAATGAGCTTCAGCATACAAAATAAATTGGCACAGTTGATAGAAACAGAAGGTCAGGGGCACATGGAAGTTCTGAGCTGATGAAGATGTAATTAGCATTAGATTTTGAAAGCCTGTCATCTGAAGTTCTTGCCATCTCACCACCACACATTGTCCCATCCCTGCATTTAATACCTGATGCTTTATTGCACCAAAATTGTACTTGCATTGCTATACCAAAAAAGTTTGTTTATGTCTCAGTTTGTGTTTTACACTTTAAACAAAACAATCACATATAAATAATATAGCCTTAATACCTATAGTACAAAGAAGGGCAAAGTTTTAAATGGCACTAAACTTCATAAAAAAGAGTAATTAATATTATGACAATTAATCTGTTGAGGAAGACTAAACCTGGCTGGATTTGCTTTTCATTAGCAAGCATGAAGAATTAGATGATTCCCATGGGGATCTCAATATCTGAAAGTCATCTTATGCATGACCAAAAAAAAGGCAGAAATCCTTTCTCTGTGCTGGGTTTCAGCCATTGCTCTGGGGAGCTGCTGTCCCTGGGAGATGCAGTAGACCTTGTGCAGAAAAGGCAGGGACATGAAGAAAAGAGGAAAGCAGCACCATTTCAGAGCTCTTTCCAATCCAGGCTGTTGCCACTTGCACCAAAGTGTGCCTCCTTCTCTGCTGCTGCCCCCTCCTTCTCCAGACCCTGGAGGGTTTGCTCTCACTGTCATGTTTTCTGTTCCCAGACAGATTATCACAGGGTAACTCACCCCAATTCCAACAATTTCCTTTTTCCTCACCCTCTTCTCCCACCTTCTGTTGTTCTGCACCCACAGCTTCACCTCTATGGACCAGAGAGGGCAGGGATAGCCACCAAAGTCACAACCCAATGCATGACCTTCAAGGCTGGCTGGACTTTTCCTGACCTTCTTGCACCCCTCCTTTTAGGAACTGCTGATATACATATTTTTTTGGTTTTGTTTTTGTTTGTTTGGGGTTTGGTTTTGTTTAGAGTTTCTTTTGCTAAAGGAGAATAGCTAATCGAACCTAATCTTGTTTAGTCTTCAATTCAACCTAATCCTCTTGTTGCTATGAATTTCAGGGTGGCAACAGCAAGCAGGAATGGTGATCATGTATTTTCCAGACAGCTTTAGATTTGTTATTATCTCACCTGATAAGAGCTGACAGATATTAAACTACAAGAATGCATCAGTGAAAAGGAAGAAAAGGACCACATGCAGGGAGAAACCTGAACAAACCTGAACTGTTGCCTGTACTGAGAGCCAGATGAACAGCTGATACAATTGGCACAACTCAGTGGTAATGTGGCTACAGCAGAAGAGAGTTATTTTTGTGTCTGTGTGAAAAAGGTAGAAAATAAACATGGAAATTAAAGACGAGAACAGCTCAGATCCAAATCTCAGCATCTTCAAGGTCTGTTCATATTGGATTCTGCCTAAGATCCTTCTTTCTGATCCCTTTCTTCTGGCTGCACTAGTTCACACTACATGGCTGCTGCTCCACATTGTGGAGTTTTGGAACAGTTTTGGAGCCCAGTACTGGGTGTTTTTAGTATGTGCATCAGAACAGGTGCCAGAGGAAGTTACAAAATTCTAGTGTAACACTGACAGAACTATCATCTTGCAGCTTTTCCATGGTTTTGCTAGGAAATGAAGTTAATGTAAATCGCTGTATGCCTACCAAAAAACATTAAAAAATGTATAGACATGGAATACATAAGATGCATGTAAATTAATTCTTAATTCTCTGAATTCATATCTGACCATATGTTATGAAGCTAAGATTTTGAATGGCATTTAGTTAGGACTCAAGATAAAAAAATCTCAACATCTTGGGAAGTCATTATGCAGTGCTATAAAATTGTGACATTTTAACTTTTTCAGTTATTCCACCTTTAGGATTGTAAAGGTACAGATATTTGCACTGGAAGGGTTCTCAACCAGCTGCTCTCTTTTTGTCACAGCTTTTCAAAGAATGTGTTTGAGCACATCTGCTTCAGCTCTCTCATTCTCTTCTCTCATGGGGACTCTGCTGCAATTCCTTGTTCTTCTTTCCTTGTGTCCTCAAGGAATACATAAAGCTGCTCTCCATGCAAGGGAAAAGGTAGTGCACAATTCTTTACTTTTCTACATGGCTTAGTTAAATGCTTCTAGGCAAACACACTCTGTCTACACCAACTCTGCAGAGACATGAGATGCAAGGGCCAGAATCCAAGGGGCCATGTGGAGGCCGATTTCTTCTGAGTGGAAAGCTCAGCTTCTCTGTTTGGACAAAGGAAGGCGCATCCCTTCTGGTTTAAAAGACATTTTGCTTATCAGAAGCATTGTGAAAGCTTCTGTGAATTCAGCACATAGAGGTACAACCCTAACAAACAAGCCACAAGATCCCTGCTGCCAGGGCTGAGCCCACAGCCTGAAACACAACCATAAACTCCTGGGAATTTTTGCCAAGAGATAGTGAAGCGCCTTTGACTTAAACTGCAGCTGAGCTGGGGCCTGGAGGCTGCAATTTTGAATGTAGGTGCCTTTTAGGGGAGCTGAGTCTGAGGGACTTGCCTGTAGCTGTAAGTTCAGGCAGTGGTGGGAAGGAATTTGTGTCCTGCTGTCTCCGTGCAGTTCCCTGTGCCAGGGACTGTGCTGCCCACCCCAAAGGCACCCTGGCACTTAGGTCTGCTTCTGCCAGACTGATGAAAAGGTCAGAAAGTGGGATTTGGGAACTTTTCCAGGGGGTAAATGGATGGGGCTGAGTACCTTAATTTAAACAGACCAGTGAGTAATGAACTTGTAAGCTGGAGGTGAAAGACACTGGGGTCCTCTTATGCAGAACTTCAGGAATCATAATGCAAAGGAAATGCACTGTGCCAAGTGTGCTGTGGGCATAGGGAAATTCATCATGAGTTTATACTTAAGGGTGATGAATACCATTCAGGGCTTAGAACGGTGTTGCAAATCAAACACTACATACTGCATTTTGTGTTTTCCAGCCTCTTCTGGTCTGGGGGGATGAAATGAAAAGCACTCATAACCAATTAAAATTGTTTCAGCTCCTGGAATTGTTTCATTTTATTACATTCTTCTGCTCTAAATTACTGTTTACTGGAAAGCAAGGGCCAAATGTAGTCACAGGACTAGTGGCAAGTTCAATTTGGCTGTAATCAGAAGAGTACAAAAATCTCCATGTGTTCAGCTGAAGAATTGGCCTCCCAGTAAGTGTGATCTGGTCCAGTTCTCCAATTAGCCAGGTATCATTTATTTCTGTGATGTCCTCTAAACTATGTTGATGGAAATAAAAATAAAGCGTGGTTTTCTGTTAACTAAAACTTTTCATTAGTTATGTAGGTCAGTAGGAAACAAAAAAGTAGTTCAAACTCCATCCTCCCTACACTGCCAGTTTTTCTAATGAAATATAATTAGCACTAATTGGTTAAACTACACTGATGGCTGGTTATTAATGTTTGTGTATCGGTCCCAGATGTGAGTTTATGGCTGTCAGTACTAAAGGCTCAGTGAAGGAAAAAGAATTCTCTTTTCATATTTCTGTCGTTTTCTTCAGGGTGCCCCCTGCTCCCTTCAAACAAGAGTGATTATGTTTAGGGAAGAGAAAGGTTCTTCTTAAATCCTGACTTTGTGAGAAAATGAATGCCTTCAGCTCTCCCTAGAATTTGGTAGGATTTTAAAGGAGCCAGCACCATTAGCATCTGCAGAATCAGGACTCTTACAATTTTAGGGCTGCTTTACTTGAGCCATCATAACTGTTAGTGGTTCAGAATTCATCAAAATAATTATCCTCCTAATGGCTTACCTGTTTTTGAAAGCACATTTATGGGGGAAGCCTCTCTTATATGCAATCACCTTAAAGTATCCTGTTTAGAATAATTGCTTTCCTGCAATCCCTGCAACTGCTGCATGTCCAGCAATCACCCTCTTCAGGCTGAGGGAGGTGAGAGAGCTGCCCTTTTCAGACATGGATGGAGGGAAAGGATGAAATCCAGGTTTCCAGTGCAAATCTACCCAGAGATGTGTAGGGGGCCAGTCTCCTGCAGAATCAAGCAAAGGCAATGTCATGGTGAAGAGGAGGGTCTCCAGGAGCATCCTTTTGGGGAGCAGAGCCTGCTTGGGAATAGATTGGAAAGCACTCACGAACTCATTAATTCCTGAATATTGACAATAAGACATCACCACTAGCATCTAAGAAGTTAAAACCTTTCTTTGCAAAGCATCTATTTATTCTTACATGGTTTAATAATGGGCACCTCCCCAGGTCACCCATTCACACCTTATTTTTGTGAAATATCAGCTCATTAATATTTCCAAGTTCAAAGGGAAATAAAGGTGCATTCCAGGCTTGAAGAAAGTGACTGAATGCCTTATCTGATATATAAGGGAGTTCAACAAATGAGTTTCTACTTGAAAATGCTTGAGCCTGTTAAGAATACAAGTAATACAGCATATCTCAGGCTATTATCTTTCATAAGGACACAGCAAGGTCATTATGAATCTTAGCCCTGAGTAGTTTTCTGCCTTCCAAGGCATTCAGAACTCCCTTCAGAAACTCCCTGCATTTTGTTAGCTGATGCTTGAGCTCTTTTTCTTAATTTTGTGTGCAGAATTGTGTTTACACCAATGAATACCTGTGAGCTCGAGGCAACAGCTCTTCCTTGTGGCCGATGAAATGGGAAGCTGGTCTGTGGCCAGCAGGTCTGGAGGATGTTTTGCAACAATGTGTACTTACAGTCTGGATTGATGTTCTGCAGCCAAATCTCAATGCCAGTCATTGCCATTTTATATTTTAAAATAATTAATTGCAGACTTCTGTGTTAAGCTGTTCTTTTCCCCATGGACTCACCACCCTTTTACTCATTCCGCTGTCACTAACATGCCCTGGGGTCTTTTTTTTACTGCCACAGATAATTTCTCTCTTCATCCTCAGCTACAACCCTCACCACTCCCTTTTCACCCTTTCTGGAGTTCAGTTTAAGGATAAAACTTACCTACCCAACAGCCACATCACCAGGACGATTCCTTCTGGCCTTGTTTTTGAGCAGGTAAAACATGGAGAAGGAATATCTTAATGTGATAATTGATACCTCCAAACACTTAATCCAATAACCCAGTATTTTGTGTTACATTTTGCTAGCAAATTAAAGATGTGCATGACCCCTCATGCATGCACTGAGGCCAACCAGAGTGTTAGGTACCCAAGAATTTGGACTGCAAAGCCTCCTTTCCAGCTGGCTCTTAGCACAATGTCCTGGTTTGGGCTGGGATAGAGCTGATTAGTGAGTGGTAAATGCCAAATAATGTGTTTTAGGTTCAGTATGAGAACAATGTTGACAGCACACTGATGTTTCAGTTGTTGCTGAGTAGTGCTTACTCCAAACCAAAACTTTTCTGTTTCTCATACTCTGCCAGCGAGGAGCTGCACAAGAAGCCATGAGGGAGCACAGCCAGGACAGCTGACCTGGACTGGCCAGAGGGATATTCCACATCATAAAGGGTCATGCTTAGGACATAAAGTGGGGGGAATTGGCCAAGAGGGACCAATCATTGCTGGGCATAAGTCAGAGGGTGGTGAGAAACTCTGTTGTACATCACTTGTTTCTCTTGGGGCTTATTCCTCTCTCTCTCTCTCTCTCTCCATCTTTTTCATTCCAATTATTATTATCATTAGTATTCTTACTATATTTTACTTTGTTTCAATTATTAAACTGTTCTGATCTCAATTATTAAACTGTTCTGATCTCAACTCATGACTTTCTTCTCTTTTTTCCCCAATTCTCTCCCTCTTCCTGTCAGGATGGTGGAGGAAT
This sequence comes from Pycnonotus jocosus, assembly GCA_013400435.1. Taxonomy (NCBI): domain Eukaryota; kingdom Metazoa; phylum Chordata; class Aves; order Passeriformes; family Pycnonotidae; genus Pycnonotus; species Pycnonotus jocosus. The sequence continues at coordinate 294,955 of VWYP01008531.1, read as the reverse complement.
GGGTGAGCTCATTCACTCCCTAGCTCTTTTTTTTTTTTTTTTTTTTTTTTTTTTTGAGTGAATGAATTTGTTCCTTTTGAAACAAAACCTGTCAGCAGTTCTGGAAATAATTTAGTCCAGACACCTTCCCAATGAGCAGTGTGAATGAGACTACAGCAGATTTGGCTGCTCCTGTCCCACTTTGGTCCTGGTTTTTGAGTGTTCTCAAACACTTTCCTATGCCATGGCAGCAGCTGTGCAACTCAGGTTCATGTTGGACTGGTGATGCCACAGACTCTCACATTGCCTTGGATGCTTTGAAAGAGAGTCCCCACTTCTCCAGACAGAGAGAAAATAATTTCATTCTATCCAGGACTCAGGGCCAAATGCTGCTTAGGGTGGGCATGGCCTTCCTATTCCTAGTCCTGGGCAGAGCCAATGTTGCTGCTCTTGTTACTTGGCTTGGACTGAGGGGCCACTTTTTGTCTTGGATGCATTTAACTGAATTTTCCAATCTAGCTTTTTATCCAGTACAGACCATAGAATAAGATAATCAACTAAAAGAGGGCACGTGAGAAGATAAAAATAGGAGGATGAAGCAGATGAATGTGCATGGCAAGACAAAACTAAAATCCTGCAGCTACAGGAGTTATACACACAATTGTTTATTCATGAAGGCCATTACAAAACCCCAGGAGAGGATGAGCTGTAAGCCCAGAGCCAGCCAGAATCTGGCTGGGATGCCCACCCTGCACTTGCTGGAAGCAGCCAGGAGCTGTGTGCACCAGCTGGAGCAGAGCTGAAGCCTCTCCCTCCAAGGAGAGCGGAGCTGGCCAGGAACGCCTCTCACCACATGGCAGCACCCACAACCTGCCACGAGGGAGACGAGCTCTCCTCCCATTCCCACCACCACTGCCTCGTTCCTGGGTCCAAACAACAGGAACCTGAGTCTGGAGGGTGCAGATGGGCACTGGCACTGTTCACCTGCATTCTGAGGGGTGGCATTTTTAGCTGCAGAAGCAGTGCAGGGAGATGGAAGCAGCTTTGTGAGTACATGGGAAGAAAATAAAAAAAGGTCACATAATCTCTTGGACTTCTTTCCAGCCTGTCTGCACCAGCACCAGGGAGGGTATATCCGCACCAGAGGCAATTCGGGATTAGTCCACATAGGTTTGAGGCTCATCTGTAACTTGCTTTAAAACACATTGTGGATGGACAGCCAAGTGTAGGAAAGCACAGAAATCATGGCATCTGGGTGGGATAACCAGGGGACAAATCCTGTATTTTACAGTCTGTGCTATGTAACAGCAGCTCAGAGCTTCGGGTCCAGCCTGCTGATCACTGCTCTGGCCCCACTTCAGCTCAGGAGGATCCACTAAAATTGATTACAGATGTCAGATTTGGTCACAGAGCAGTTGTAGCCCTTCAGGCAATCCATCCATCCCTTCCAGAAACAAAGTCCAAGCCAAACCAAAGCAGCTCCTTCCCCTCTGCCTCTCTGTGGTTGGGGTTGCCTGAGGCTTCATCCTCCTTCACCTTTTGCTGCTCCTCACTCAGTTTAGGCTTTCCCGGGCTGCAGGAGCCCTTCCCTGCTCTTGGCTGGCACGGATTCCCACTAAACTCCTTCAGCCACTGCGGGGGCCAGCCCCCCCCAGCCCCTTCAGCCACTGCCACCCCCTTGCACATACATGCCCTGCTCAGCAAGAGGTGAATTTTTACAGTTCATTAGGATTTTGAAGAAGAGCTGCTGCACAACAAAACCTTGATTTCCTGGTGCTGTATGGAGCAGTGGTGCTCCCATTCATGTGGGGTGGCTGACAGGTGCCTGGAGCCCTCAGTTGTCCTTCCTCAGGCTGAATGATGTCAGAGGTGCAGCTGCACACGTGGGGATAGGAGTAAATGGCAGAAACAAGGGTTAAGTAGTGCCTATCAACACTGACAGATGTTAGCTCATTTGCCTCCTCCTCCTCAGAAGTATCTGGGTGCTCCACCCACCCTGAAGGTAGGCACTGCTTCCGACACTTCTCATTTTAATTGATGGAGAACACAAATGGCGTCAGATTGTTCAGGACATTATCTTTTGTTATTTTGATTTCAAAAATGAAAGCCACCAAACCAGTAACATAAAGATCCTCTTATTACAGGTAATAGGAATCGCTGCGCTATTGCTCTGTCCTGCCATTTGTGGTAGTCAATGGCTTGTTTCCTCTGAGGAGCACCTCTATCATGTAACTGTGCCTGTGCTGTGTTTGCACGGCTTTCCAGGGCTGCTACTGACCTGAGCTCCCTCTGTGGGCTGGCTGGGGACATGAAAACTGACCTGATCAGGAGATGCTGCTTGGTGAAAATGCACTATAGTTTCCAAATTTTCCCATTTAAAAGGACAAGGGAAAGTATTTCAGAGATAATGCATTTTCTAAGCTGAAAATTGGCCACATACCTCCCCATTCTTAGCAGAATACCTGCGTTTCACTGTGAGGTGCCCATTTTCTCCAGGGGAGGTAAAGAACTATTCTTCTTACGCTGGCCTTTGAACTGATACATGATTTGAACTAAAATCTCTCCTGAAGAGCCTTAAATTTTAACTTGGAAGAGACAGCATCAGGTAGCTGAAACACTTGGAAAGGACTTTAACTTTACCAGTATTTACTATTGACTTTGAGGCATCGGGATGTGGTATGTCCACATGCTGTTAATATTATCCCACATAACTTTGGGTCTGTATTTGTACTGAGCATAGGTATATTTCATTACAAATGTGTCTTCCCATGCCTCTGGTTTTGTTCCCCTTGCAAACACCGTAATCTGCTTAGCAAAGTCCTCTTCAGCTTGAGGACATCCTCTGCTACCTCTGAGCAAGGGAATAGATGCAATGCCCGGTTGTGGGCAGAGGGGCAATAGCGCTACCAGCACACTGGGAACGGCACCAGGAATCACAGAGCTGCCACAGCTGCTGGAGCCACGAGACCGTGTCTCTGATCCAGTGATTCGTGGCTGTGAATTTCACAGATTCACTAAATGTAGCTGGATGTTGATTCCTAACAGCGAATTGCTCCGGCCGGCAGGCCCAGGCGTCCTGCCTTTCCCCAGTGGCAGCCGATGGGTGAGAGTGCTCGGGAATTCACCTTCCCACTCCCCAAAACTGTGAAAGACGCAGCCCTGCCATCGGCGCTGCTACACCGTGCCTCGTATCTAGCGTTCTGCCTACGTGACGAAGCACAGGGCATTCCAAAGATGCTCCGTCAGAGCTGCGCACCGCGAAACCCCGTTTGAGGTGAAAACGAGCAGAAACTACCGGGAGCGAAGCCTTAACTTCGCCTTCCCCTACCCTTGGCGGCGTTGGGGCGCCCCCCGGCGCGGGGCAGGGGGTGCCCCTCGGGCCAGGCTGCCCCGGGGTGCCCGGCGGGGAC
>VWYP01008531.1:241174-290984 GCA_013400435.1 Pycnonotus jocosus | reverse complement strand
CCCGCTGCCCCGGCCCGGGGGGAGCGGGGAAAGTTCCCCCCCTGCGCCCCCCACCCCCGCCCTGCCCGCCGCGGGGGCGCGCAGCCTTTGGCACCCGGCGTGGGGAGCCCGGGCAGGAGGGAGCCTCACCCCGGCCCCGGCTAGGGAGCACTGGCTCTCTGTAAGTACAGCGTCATTTTGAAACAGCGTAATTCTTCGAATTTAAAGAAAAAGAAGGGGGGAAGAAAAAGCCTTGCCCCGCCGCGGTCCGCTCAGACATCTCTTGGATGACTCTTAGTGCGAAATCCCCGTGCAGCCGGGGAAAGCAGGAATTTGGGGAGGAAGCTGGCGATTCGGGTTTGCGAATGCAACGTCCTTCAGCACCCTCCTAGTGGAGGAGCGACCCAGCCTCATTTGGCCTTTTTAATTTTAATTACCTTTTTAACACTATCATTTAAATTATTGAGCCTGTGAGATATTTTCAGCAGGTACTTTTAATTACAAAATTGTTTTAAATTGATTCCATAATTAGACTTGGATTACTGGAAAAGTCTTAAAGTAAACTGCTTTGCTGTAAAATGAACTTAGCTGTGATAATGAGAGCAGCTTCACATTCCTACTCCGGCATGGTGCTATATATTTGTGTTGGGAGAATAAGCCATTTTATGATTGAATTGCATCACTAATGGCAGACGGAGCCCAATATAAAAATTGCTTGAGATTCTTCTCATGCCAAAAATTTATGCCAAAATTTTCTAACTTGAATGCCTAAGCCCCAGCAGCTCCAGTCCAGATGTGTTTTCTGTCACTGAATATGGACTTACTGGAATACGGCTGAAGAGGACTTCAAAAGGTCATCTTGTCCATCCTCCTCCTGATGTGATTCAGTCCTAGTTTTCTCTCTGGAGACGATAATGCCATTTTCCAATAGAAATCCCGTGACTGCAAATGTGATTCCAGCTAAAAATCTTTTAAACTGTTGCAGTGACTACATAGCCCTCTTTAGAAATCAGTGGCTCTTTTAAAATTTTTTTAAAAATTATTTTATTGCAACTATGTAACCCTTGATTTCCTGGGCAGCTCATGTTTCAGTGTGGTGGTGCTGTTCAGCCTGTCCTGTGCCTTTCTCGGGACTGGAGTTGTGCGTGCTCCTGTCCTTCTCTAACCTCCTTCTTACGGCTTCATTCATAAAAATGAAGCTGTTCCAAGGCCCCCTCCTCCCTGAGGCTTTGCATATCCCACAGTTTGATTGTCAGCACTTATTTAGTGGATTAGTGCAGGAGGTTCTTCAAAATATGGTTTATATCTCGCTGGAATGAAACAGTTTCCATCACAGCCTGCAATAAATTTCTGTGTGACGCTGATCGTTATTAATGCCGCTGCATTTCACCTGATAGCATAACTAATTCTGTATCCAGTTTTATTTGTAAATCATTTTAGCATCTTTCAATAATTCGGGGGGTTTTCTTTGGTCCAGAGCCTAGGAAAAGGCAATGCACTGAACGATTGTGCATGGGCATAATCACCAGTGAAAAACATTCATTGCTGTTCCGATTACTGCTATCATTTTCCAGTGTGGTTGTGCTCAGAAGGTAGGCACTGTATAAATCCCAGCAAATGTACAGTCCTTTCCTGTGGTGGAATATACGGTTGTTGGGTTTCTTTCCCCCTGAGTCATTGGAGTGGTAAAAATAATGAGCTTTGTAATTAGAACAGAGGGCTGTGAATTAGCATCCCTCCTATTTTAGGCTCTGTTGTATCTGTGAGCAAGCTCACTGTGCTTACGTAGCTTGCTGTGTTTGCTGTGAGGGCTCAGCTTCTGGCTCCCCAGCCTGTGACCCAGAGTTTGGGAACCTGTAAGCAGCTGTTGACCAAAGTTGTGATTTCCTGAGACCTTTGAAAATTTTGTTTCTGTAGGACTCTCATTTTATGGATTTGTGTATTTAGACACAAGGCATGCGGCGTTACTGACTGGTTTGGAAAACGTAGCGCCGGTCTCTTTCTATCTTCTCATTATCTGTTAAATAAGGATAATCATACTTCTCTCAGAGATTTGAAAAGAGCTTTGATGACATTTAATGAAAATACTATGGAGGTGGAAAGAATTTGTTTCAAAAGCTTTAGAAAAACAGCACTGACAATATGCTGAAATAAAAACTACCTCACATATTAAAACATTAAAATGAATAATTTAGGGTTATTTTTTCTAGAAAGCAATCCACAGCTTATATTTTGGATTCCATTTACAGCTTTTTCTCTTCCTTGGCTGATACCAGGATTTGTCTCCTGTAATAATCCTGTCATGACTTGTGTGACTCCTTCTATTTTATATCTGACTAAGCTCTATTGATTGTCACGTTCTACCATTTCACCTCAAATCAATACTACTTATAACTCTTTTTTTCTTGTCAATAACCCCACAGAGAATAACTTTGTTTATTACACTTTGACTTTCGCAAAAGTGAATCTAGCGAAAAAAATTTGCTGTAGAAGTGAACTCAAGTGAGCAAACCTTTCAGCTATCAATATCCCTCATTCGTCCCTGATGTATTTAAAACTCTGCTGATGCTGAGGATAAAGTGTATCTCTCATCCTTCAGCCTGTGGCTCTCATCTAATCATTTTTGTTTACAGAATCGCAGGATTGTTTAGGCTGGAAAAGACCTTTATGATCATCGAGCCCAAGTTAACCCAGCACTGCCAACACCAAACCGTGGCCCCAAGTGCCACATCCACAAATCTTTTAAATACTCCAGGGGTGGCTGACTCAACCACCTCCCTGAGGAGCCTGTTCCAGTGCTTGACCACCCTTTTAGTGAAGAAATTTTTTCTAAAATCCTATCTGAACCTCCTCTGGTGCAACTTGAGGCCATTTCCTCCTGTCTGGTGCTCCTTACCTGGGAGAAGAGGCTGTCCCCCACCTGGCTATGCCCTCCTTTCCTTAGGTGGTTGTAGAGAGGGATAAGGTTCCCCCTCAGCCCTCATTTTCTCCAGGCTGAGCCTCTCCAGCTCCCTCAGCTGCTCCTCATCAGGAGGGACAAAAAAAGAGACAAAGCAGGAGCAGGTTGGGAAGGCTGGTATGAGGAGAAATGAAATGCATAGTGGATGGAACTGATGACAACTTACTCTGGAGTTTTAATGTATTTTACTGAGTTCACTGTGAAAATTGTAGTATGGGGACAATAGCTGTAACAATACATTTTTAAATATATTTCAAATTCCCGTGACTGTGCTAAAATAGTGGAGGATGATGAAATCTAAAAGGAGAGGGAGAAAAACAGTTCAATAAGCTTCTGTTTTTGAGGTTTGTTTTGTGGTCTTGTACCCAGATGTCACTTGGGCATGTGTCTGCTCTGTTGTTATGGGTCAGCTGGGTGAACTCTGCTCTTCTGCAGTGTCTACTGCAGGGCCCAGTGGGGAGGCTCAGGGCTGCAGCACACATCACCATAGGCTTGGAGAGGGCCAAGCCCTTGTCTTGCCTCCTGGCCTCGAGCAGGGTCAATGTTCTGGCTGTCTTTCATGGTCTGTTTCATCTCTTCGATGTTCTGCTGCAGAAATGCACACTCCAGTTCCTCCAAAGCCTCATGGCTCCAGTTCCTCTGAACTTTTCTAAAGTTTCTGTCATACTTTCTGGATTGCTGGTCATTCAGACCATGAGCTTGCTCTCATGGAACCACTTCCCTGTGGAATGCACCTCACTGGCACTGAACAGAGCTGAGGAATATCCTGTGCCTTGGAGCTCTGCTCCTGCTCTGACATCCTGGGTTCCTTTGTTGTTGTTATAGGATGATGCTGGGTTGTATCCAGCTTCTGCTGCCCTGTAGCTCCCAGGGCAAAAAAAGCTTTTTATTGGCATTGTAATCAATTTGTGGTGTTCCCCTGGTTGCACATTCTGCCAGCAACATCCTCGTACATCAGTACTGCTTTTAAGCTGGGAAGTACATCATGCATGATGGCAAAGAAATCTGGCATGTTGTGAAACCTTCAAATTTTAGTGATTCCTTGAAGAATAGTAGTGAGCTTCTTTCTCTAGACCAAGGCTGAATTGTTACTGCTCGGTGATTGTCTTGCATTTGATCGAACGTTTGGTTATGCTGTGGTTATGGTTATGGTGAGTAACCATTGACTGTGGGTGTAGTGGCCATCAAAAACACATCCCTCAGGTTTCTGAGGATGGTGGACTTGTCTCCCTGGGATAATAGAAGTTTTTGATGTGTGCTGCTGATGCAGGCCTGTGATAGGGCTAACTTTTTAGTAACCTGCAGTTTTTTCTGGCAAGAAAAGCCAGCCAGAGATTTGCCATAACTGCCTTGCATGTGATTTGGAGATTATAAGGAAGGTTTTCTGAAAACTCCAAATGTTTTCTGATACCCTCTCACTAAGTCTGTAGTTAATGCATTTTACTGTCTCACTCTCAGTGCATCTGCTTTGCTTGACAAGCAAAATAGACATTTCAGCCTCGAGTCCCCTGTACATTTGATGAAATCATCAGTTATTTTGCAGGATTGTTTTTAACCTCCAGCTTATTGGAGAAGATCAGTGTTTCGGAAGGAAAAGATCTTTCCCACCGTGACAGGGTCTCAGTCCCAGATGTACCTCGTGGAACCTCTGTTCTCAGCAGTTAAGCACCATTCCTGTGCTGTTCTGATTGCAAGTGGCAAGGCCAGTGACATCAGAGGATGGCAGTTCATCATTTGTCTTAGTGGCACATCCATCTGCCTACAGCCTTGAGAGAGGTGGGCATATTTGATAGATTAATCTTAAATCAGTTTCTTAGCACTCTGCAGGAAGGAGCTTTATCACTGACGTGCTGTGTCATTTGGAGTCTGAGGTTAACTTTTGCTTCTCTGCTTTGCTCCCTTACTCCCAGGATTGCAATAGAGTATCTTTGATCTCTATATTAGGGATGATTACAACTTTTGAAGAATTAATTAATTATGCTTTGCTTGATTTTCTCATCTGTAAAGTAGATAAGCGATGTATTTTGTGGGCGTGTTGTGAGGGAGTTCGAGAACCTCCCAAAGAAAATGCTGCTGGAATGAGAAACAGGAATTTTAGCAAAGTATAAACAGCTTTATCAAAGTAGAAGATTCTTTACTATTCATGATTTTTGTTGTTGGTATTTGTGGGGTTTAATAATAAAATATTCTTACCAGAATTAGAAAAATGGCTATCTTTTTTAACTTTTACAGATTCTTAAAGATTTTTTTCTACAGTATTGATCATGTGCTCAACTTCTTTTTTCAAATATTGTCTAGCTCTGATTGCAATTCATCTATTTTTATAACAAATACACATTATTAGAAGTAGGAAGCCTTGCACTTGTGCTATGCATTTTCATGAGGTTTTAGGCAGGAAAATGACAACAAAGCGTGGCCTGAATTCGTGTTTGCTGTGTGCCAGAGCAAATGTGAATGAAGGCTGGGCTACACTTACTGGTGAGCATTGCTTTGTCAGAAAATGAGCTCGAGGGATAAAGTGGTGTAGTGTGTACAATTTGATTCACTAAGTGGAAAAATTTGCTTTGCTAACATATTAAGGGACTGAAGGTACAAGGATCCTACCAAATTCAGCAATTTAACTGTGAAACTGGCATCTCCTCACTTGGTTTTGCGTCTCCTCAGCTGCTTCCTTGGAGGTGGCACAAGCAGAGCACTATGGAACCAATTACGCGCTGTACACCTATTAATTCTCACAGTGGCGTGGTTTGTGACAGCAGTTTTTGGTGCCCACACTCACCTTCTGTCTGACTGTGTTACCCCATGGCTCCTGTTGACACCAGGTTTGGCCTTCTCCTTTTCAGAGGGGTATCCCCATGGCTTTTCCTGAACAGCCTGGCTGCTGATGGGATTTATGCAGTTGGGTTTTTCCTTCTCCTTGTACTGTAAACAGTGGGAGCGGTTGGTGGTGCCATCTGTTCTCACTGAGATCCTGTGGGGCAAATGTGTTTCTACATTTGTGACCCTTGAATCTTTTAAATCCAGTAGTGTCCATCCTGAGTTCCTCTTCTGCTTGTTGTTAAGGGATTGTACCAAGCTTTTTTAGCTAGGGAGATTCCAGAATTTATCAGGAACATTTCTGTATTAATTGATTTTGTCAGTGTGACCAACATCAGAAAGGAGTATAGGGGCTTTTCTGCCAACACCCCTACTTACTTTTGATAAACATATCTCATTAAACCCATAATTTGACAAATATTCTTGCTTGTGGTAGCTTCATAGTAACAACAGTAATAAAAATGTGACTTTTTTTTCATCTAGCTCTTCTCATCCATAGAGTTTAAAGCACTTTATAAAGGAACATAAGTTTTATTGTGCTCCTTTGTAGATGGAGAAATGACTGTAAAAAGATATAATGTCTTGAAGACACATTTCACGTAAGAAACAGATGTTGCCATATACAGGGACGAGATCCTTTGGATTTTCATCCGGCTCTTTCTTCTGTAAATAGAATTTAGGGAAATTCCTAATCCACATTTTTATAATATGGTCTCTATAATAAGATTTTTTGGCTGTGACTGTCTTCTAATTGAGATGAGGAGCAAATTTCCTATTCACTTAAATTGCTACCTAAGCAAATCAGAGACTTTTTCCAGTGTGGTTTATTTGCCTGACTCCTTTTTTATCTGAGATAGCACATGGCATTTTTCTAGACACCAAAAACATCTTCAGAATAACAACAACAACTACAAAAAAGTATTATGAGATAGGGTAGAGCCCTGAAAAATGGTGTTATGCAGGTTTCTCACAGTGTAAAGCCCATATTAACAGGAAGGGGATTTCTGCCTTGCTCAGTCATGTGGCTCATGATCACAGTTTACACAAAAGGGCAACATTAGAGAAGTACTGCATGTGTTTAAATTAATTCTAACATACTGGAACAGTTATAGAGGAGATGATCATTGCATGACAGGCAGCTCCATGGGGGCTGTGGCATGAGTGCCATTGCCTTATACTGCCCATCCCACTTCAGAAATCAGAGGATGTGTGATGTGCTTCCATAAAAATATGGGTTCAGCTTACAAATGTTTGCTCATGCAAACATGAGATATAATGCAGAGGACACAGAAGGATGAAACAGGTCTGGTCCCATGATCCTTTCTGCAAATGGTGAAGCATGGCTAAGGGTGCAGCAGAGTTTCTGTGTAAAGTCAAATTCTGCAACTAGAAAAGTTTACGAAATCTGGGGGGAAAAAAAATCTGGAAACTGAAAAGAGGAAGCAGCTTACAATAGCCTGAGGAAGAAAATAGGTTATGTTACTAAGGGTTAGATTATGTAGAAGTTGGGTTATCAAGTGTATAATGAGATAGTATCCTAAAAATACACTCTCTTGTACACTGCTAAAGAAAAAATGGGATATGGCATGCACATGAATCAGAGGAATCATTATATCACTGGACTCTCGTTCTGGAGACTGAGAGAACATGTTATAAAGAAGAGGTTGTCTTTGAAAATGAAAAGCCTTCAGATCTTTTTTGGTCCTGCAGAAAGGCAGCAGAACTCATAGCTGTTTATCTGTCAGGAGGCTGGAGAACACCATACAGATTCAAGAGGAAAGCTGCCACACATGCTGGGAGGGAGGAGAGGATGCTCAGAAAAGGAAGCCTGTAAACATGGGGTCCTGTTATCACTTCTGTCATTAGCACCAGCGAGTGTGTCCAGTAAAAAACTGTGGAGCAGAAATTTTATTTCCATCTTTCGAGACATGAGACAACACATTTGAGAGCAGAGTCACAGAAATAGGAGTGGAAAAGAGCTTAGAAGCACCTGTGGTTTATCTTCCTGGCCAAAACACATTTACCTCAGGCATGTTACCATTTGAGACTTTAGGTTGGAAACCATCTATCCAAATGCTCCATTCTCTAACCTTTATAAAAGTTTTTGTCAAGTCTAACTCAAACCATCAATGCTGTAACACAGGACTCTGAGGATTTGCATCTCCAGTGTGGGATTCCCAAGGGTTACTTCCTCCACTGTGCTGCTTGTCAGTGCAAATCTATCAGTGCTGTGTCTTGGGCCATACTGAGTGCTGCTCCCTCTCCTGGGTCAGGCTGGAAGAATGCAGACTGCCCCAGCAAAGAGTCTTTCCACAGTTATGGATTAATTTACAGCCTGGGAGCTGAACTTTACCTGTAGCTGCCTGGTGTTCATGTGTTGCTGCCAGAACAGAAGGAGCTGTTGTGGTTCTCCATGGTGGAACTTCCACTTTCCTGGTTTAGTGAAGGTCACAGCTAAGTTTGTGCTTAGCACAAGATCAGATATTTTACCAGCAGCTGTCAAAAAGGTCAGCTTTGCCCTGCTCCTTCTGAAGGGCTTGCAAGGATTTTCCAAAATCACAATTGGAAAGCATCAGGAATAAATCTCAGAGCCCTCCCATAAAAGATGCTTATTTACACAGTCTGTCCTCCTTGGGGATATTAGACCAACTCTTTGTACTTGATCATGATGTAAACAGTATGGTTATTGCCACAGTAAATTGCACCCAAGTGAATTTGTATTTTACTTCTGCAGGCTGAGTGAAGTTGTATATACTGAACAGCCCTGTGGTAATAGATTAGATCCACACAAAAGCCAGTCAATAGCTTAAGACTTCCATGTGTGTTTGCAAATAAACAATTTTAACAGGAATTTTGATATGCAGCTGCTTAACAGCTGTCACCCCCAGCGCCTGAGTTCCCATTTCCAGTGAAATGGTTGCTAATTGTGGGTATCCAGAAAGATTGTGTCACTCAGGAATGACAGGGGGAGAGGTGGGGGATGTTGGGGAGTGTGTGGGGAGGAGTTGCTTGGTTAGGCTAAAATGGAAGTTGGATTTAGAGCAGCACTAAGAGCTGAATTAGAAAGAGGAGATCTGCCATGGTGTGAGGACTGAAGTCAACAGCACTGCTTGCTTGGGTAAATCTTTTAGCTGTAAGGACTACATGGCATACAGTGGTTTTTTTTTTTTAATGTATTTCTAATACTCTGTGGAAGCCTACCACGCTATTGCTGTGTTTGTGTAAGAATGATTTGTATTCTGAAAGCAATGGGTACTTATGAGACAGAGAGGCATTTTTCTGTATCTCTCCACTTAGTTGACATTTTTAGGGATATTTTGTACACATCATCTTACTCAGAGAAAACACAAATGATCCACTTAGAACTGAAAATAAATAATAAATAATTTGGTCTCCTGTAAATTGGACTTATAAAATAGCTTGATTGCAATTACCAGCTTTGCAGTAATCTTGAAGGAATTAAGATAAAATGGTGTTATCATGAGCAATAGTAAAAATGGAAATACACAGACATTTGTCTTGATCTTGTAAAAGTGCTGATTCTTTTCTCCTCTGTAGGGGGACCGTGACCCCCCAAAAAGCAGTCACAACCATTCTGGGGGAGCACCAAACTGCTGCAACCACAATCCTGGGTCCTGCTCTACCCCTCCTTGGGTTCAGAGGGATAATCATCCTGGGCAGTTCTTTCCACTGCTGACTCATAACATCACATGCTCTTTCTCTGCACTCCTTGTTCTTTTCTCCAAGGCCTGAGGTTCTTCTGTGGGGCCAGGGAAGGAGGATACAGTCTCTTTTCTTTCGACATAATTCCAGGTTGATACTATCTGGAGTTACATGGGTGAGCTGGAGGGTGTGACATGCTTGTGAGCACAGTACCCACATCTTAAAACTCCCACCTGCTCTGCAGGGTGGGATTCACGTCCCAACAAGCAAGGCTGTTGTTTCAAGCCTTGCCCTCTTCTCTTTTGACAATCAGAAATGTTGGGCTAGATGGAAGAATCCACCTTTTAAGACTGGCAGAGTCCTTCCCTGCTGGTAGCCTGTGCATCATCTGTCACTGCTGCCCTTACCCAGTGTGTCTGTCTTCGAGAACCAGCACAAAACCAGTCTAGGACTGGTTTTGTCAAGACTAGGCTGGTCTGTAGAGGCTAGGATATTTTAATTTAAAGGGAAAATCCCAGTGAAAATATTCACCAGATAAAATATATGGATGATTGCACAATATGTATAGATGAAGCCCAACTCCATTATGCCTGTGATCTCTTGGAAATTAGGTCATGATGGGACACACCTCTGCACAGTGGCTGTAAGGAATGCCAGTGGAAGAAATTGCAGGTTATACAGGAGGGGTACCTATCTGTCTTTGCATGCAGCCATGCACTTAGCATGCCCCTTATTAATCTTAAGGATAGGGGGATGGTTAGGGAGGAACACAAATAGAGAGATGTATGCATATGTGCTGAATAAGAGTAAGAAACTAAAAAAAAAGCCAACACAACCCAGGAATGAAACAGCAAAAAATATGCTGCTCTCATTGACAGTCTTTCCAAAGTTCTTATGCTGGTTCTTAGCATTCACAAGGTTGCTTTTTACACTGAAATATGGATGAGCGCTGCCTCTAATGCTTCTGTTTAGGCACAAGAGTGATACTGGATTCATGTGAAGGATGGAGAGGGGGGTAGTGTTGGGTATATTTAGATTCTATTTCATTTTTATTTCATATTCAGTAACGTTACGGAGATGGACTTCATTCCTCATTTCAAAGAGAAATCCATCAGATAAATTGCGTTCACTGCGGGGAGAGGAATTTTGTCAAAACCAAGATGAAAGATGCCTTTCTGCAGGAGTCTTGATGTTCTAGGAGGTGTGTTTCCTGGATGCTACTAACAGGTGTGTTTTTTTAACCCTGGCTTCTGCATGTGGAAGAGTTTTCTTGGTTCTTCCAAAAGGCTGTCTGAGAAACCTTGTGCTTAGAGCAGGTCTGTGTTGCTCAGGAGGTCAGAATGTCAGCCAGGCCAAGGTTACAGAAGTGAAAAAAAGAGTATTTTGAACTTTTTTTTAGAATGCCAACATTATTAGAATATTAATAAATGTAAGGGGACGCTCATTTAAAGTAGCTCAGAATTATGTCAACTAGAGGTTTTGCTGCAGTGCATTAGTACCACAGGTAAATGATTCATGACATTTGCCATCCTGGCCTGTTTAAAGCTGTGATTTAAAAATGCAGACTTTCACAGTTATAAATCTTATCTGATTTTTTAATATATTTTATAAATCTGATCTGATAATTATTTTTTTCCAAGGGAAAAATGTGGCAGCTCCCAGCTGCAACTCTTTGTCATCTCAGCATTTGCTGTTTATGATCCCTTTTTGCCATAGTTAATCTCAGTTTAATTCTTTCATTGTTTTCTTGGAGAGGGAAAAGTCTTTTGGTAGTACATACATACCTGTAGTGTTAGAGAAAATATTTTCCATATGCTGATGTTTTCTGTCCTTGCAGTCAAGTGATTCTGTTGTCATAAAATCTCCTCTGAAGTGCAAAGCCCAGGCAGTGCAGGGAGCTGCAGCAGGGTTCCAGGAGCCAATGGGACTGGCAGCTTACTGTGAATGTTAACATGAGGCTGCTGTTTGTAAGCTTGGAAATCCATTTGCTGTTTTTTCCCTGATCTGAACGTGTTTGGAAATAGGATGGTGTAGGGATTTTCCTATTCATCAGCTTTCCATTTCTCCTGTGGATTTCCTATCTTGCTCCAAGGCAGTCATTCAGGCCATGGGGACTCTGGGCACCAGCAGCACAGCCAAATTTCCTACAAGAGCAAATCTGGATTCTCTCTGTTACCTCCTACATTTGACCTTGGGAATGGAGGAGGTGGGGAAGAGATTTGACCTCATGAAACAGTTCTCAAATGATGCCCTCCTCAATTTACATGTGGGGGTGAGGAAAATCTGCTTTTTCTACAACACAGGATGATGCTGGTCCTTCTGCACAGCCTCTCTTTTCAGCATCTGAAAACCACTCATTCCTTCTTTCTCCATTTACATCCTTGTCAGTCCATACTTATCTCTTCCTCTGACTTGTTTTTAAAAGTACTTACCTGAAAATAAAATGAACAGGTGGACTAGTGCCTTTTCTGGGAGATTCTCTGGGAAGCTACAAGGCAATTAAAAAATGTTTAATATGTCTCTTTCTGTAATTTGGCTCCCATTCAGCCTTCTCCAGATCATCTGGTCTCTCTGCTGTCTAGATCAAGTAGCTTTTAAAAAATGTCTTCATGCACGCTTTTTAACCATTTGCCTTGATCAGAAATACAAGAAAAGGGTCAGAAAAACAAGACAGGGATGTGCTAGATGGGGAAAAAGGTAGTCAAGGGATGTGTAATTCAGAGCTTTATGTAAAGCTTCCTCTTTTTTCCTAGCTGTAATGGTAGTTTGAGTCTCGACTCTCTGACTGAACTTGACTGTAGTCATTTGGTTTGTTCTGGGCTGTCTTGGTGAGTTTTGAAAGCAAGAGCTGGTCAGTGTCCAGTCCTGAGTGTTCCTTCCTATCAGTTCATGTGGTCTGTGGTAGGAAGGGAATGATTCTGTACATCCAAGCCTAATGACCTGAATTTGTAAAGCTAAATAGCAAAACTGCTACTGCCATGACTCACTAATATTTTTAGCTCTGAAGAGGAGACAGTGGAGCAAAGGTTCATCTTTCCATACCAGCTGTGCCTTTTGTTGAACAATCTGATATTGCTGAGAGGTTTAATGTTCATCCTTCTGGTTTTAACCAGGTTTCTGCAAGATGCCATGCATCTGTTTGGCTTCTATTCATAACAGGCTCATTCCTTGAGAGAATGGCTCTCTGCTCTTCTGCTTCTGTGCAGGCCCTTGCACAGGACAGAGGCTTCACAACTTGAATTGTTCCTGGAAACAGCCAAAGTAGAAAATGTGACTGACTTAACTAAAACAGCAACACAAAACTCTGTGGATTTGGTTTGTGCTATTTAATGTATAAAATTTTTTTCCATTTTGCTTCAGAGTGCTAATTATTTTATGTTTAAAGAATGATTTTTGGAGGTGAGACATTTGGTAGTTCTGGTATAACAAAGGAAAAATCACATTTTCCTGTGGAATAACTGATCCAGCTTCAGTTTGGAAAAGTGCCCTGATTTCTGAAAGCTTTTGCTCCTAATCTCATGGAGTGCTGCAAAGCCTACCAGGCTGCATGGCCCCTGCTCCTGCCAGGGTTACCTGGGGAATACCTCATCATTAAAATCCTCTGTAGCACCCAAACAGTTCCAGTTTCTAACTCTGAATTTCTAAGTAAAAGTGAGTGGTGATACTGTCAGATTTGAAGGAAAAAAACAAACATGTTTACACCTTAGAAAAGCAGTGAAGTGACTTTAGAGTTTAAGAACTGCTTCAGAATTAGCTTAAGCACTGAAATAAGCCTGAAGTCCCCAAACTTCCAGGGAAACAAAGGGCCTGAGCTACTGTGAAGGTACAGGGCAGACCGGAGAGGTGCTACTGCCTTTGGGACACTTGCTAAGACTGTGACCAAAGCGAAAACCTGCATTCAGGTTACTGAATAGTGGGGTTTAGATGCTAATCTGTGGCTCTTAATGGTGATGCAGCAAACTTGATAAGGAGATTTCTGGTTTTATGGTGAGTTGAAGAAAAAAAAATTAATCACTTTAAGAAACTGCACATATAGCAACCTTTTAGTGGAAAAACTCCACCTTACCAGGATTTAAATCTAATTTGAATTGTCTCTTAAGAGGGGCATGTGATGGTGAATGTCAACTGAGCAATGCTTGTATGTTCTCCATAGTGAAGTCTTGGTCTGCTACATATGGAAGACTTATCTGAGCCAAAAAGGAAAGTAAGGGCAGAGAATGAGGAGCACGGGGGAAGAATGTGCCTTGCATTATCAAGGGATTGCAAATTCAGATAAAGTAAGACACAGACATTTTGTCAAAGAAGTCGGGTCTGTAAGTTTAAAGCTTGCTCTAGGCAGTTTAACTTAGCCAGCGCTTCCAACAGCTGATAACCTGAAGTGACACTGACCTTGGCAGACTTACAAGGGTAAGACTTGCACAGGGAGAAATTATTTCTTGATCAGTTGCTCAAGTACATGAGACGCAGTCCAGCATTCCTTCGTTATTGATTATGGATGTTTGTTTTATCCCAGGACAAACATACTGATTGCAGATAGTGGAAGTAGAACAGTCTCTCTGTATATTGGAGCTCTTCTCTATCCATTTTATTGTATCCTGGGGCACAGTGATGCTACTGAGTTTGTGCTGTGCTGCTCTCTGCACTTGCCTTCTTGACTCATCCTTTTTTAAAGCTGTAATGCACAGAGTAGGAAGTAGTGGTTTTGTTCAGTAATTGTCTGTACAATCAGGATTTTTGGACAGATTGTCTTTTTTCTGTCCTTGTTGCCTTCATGTCCAGGAGATGTTTCATGGCCTTGGTGTGTGGACACACAATTCCAATGGCACAGACAGTTTTCAAGTGTTGTAAGTGGCTGCTGTGAGGCTGCCAGTGTTTAGAGACATGGTGGAGGCAACTTAGCCACAACGTCACTATTTTTAATCCACCCTCTGTGTACTGAATCACTGTACCTCTTGCTAAATCTGTCAGGGTCTGTGGGTGGTAAATGCTGCTAGGATGTAATTCCTTTTTCTTGTGAGGAGCTACCCAGACTCAGGAAATAAAATGCCATGGTGGGAGCAGAACTCAGCTGTACCCTCCCCATGCTCATTGTAGTGATTTCTGTACATCAGAATTGGGCAGTTCTGGAGTCATAGCCCTTTCTTGGAAGGTCATAATTTGTGGCCCAGTGGACAGAGCCTGTTGATTTCTTGGACTAACTGAATGCTGTCAATGCCAAAAGTCCCACAGATACACTCATTTTCAGCTTAATGTATTAAAATGCCTGTGATTAAAAAAACCCCAACAAACCCCAAATCCAAAAACACAGCCCCAAAAATGTTATGTGATACCTCTGGGAAAGTGACAGCTGAAGGGTCCCTTCTAGATCTTCTGTTGAGTGACTTGCAGGGTTCAGAGATGCTTTTGCACATGCTACTTTGCCCATCTGTTCTCCCTGCTTCCTCAGATCCCCTGAGCAGACAGAGAAGCACAACTCAGAAGAATTCTTTTCCTTCTGCTCCTCAGAGAGAGGAAATTGTGTCAACTGCAATACACTATTTGGATGCAAAAAACCCTGAGCTGGCAGGTGAAAGAAAAACCCAGACAGTATCCCTGATGTGTGTAAAGTGAGTTGCCCAAAGCATCCCAGTCCCCTTGGTTTAGCAGTGGTCATTGAACTACAGACATGACATTTTTGGACAGCTGTGTTTTTTGTTTGCTTTCCCCTCTGTTAGACCTTTAAATGAAGGATATAATATTGTGGTGAGAATGAATTTATACCATTTTACCAACACAGCCTTTAAGTCAATAAGTTGTTGTAAGACTCAAGCTCTTTGTGAGCTAAATCTCTGCTGACAGCACATGATTGATTTGGGTTTGCAGATGGGACAGATTTCTGTGTTGTGTCTCAACCTGTCTTATGATTACTTGCACACAGACCTAGCCACTGACAACCCAGAAATGTTAATGTGGGTGAATGCTCGCACATATGCCTTACACATATGTGAACACCCACTCCTTTATGCGTTGCTGGAGGAAAAAATACACTTGTACACAAGAATCCTGTTCTTTATACGTGGGGAATGCAGGATGCAAAGTTATGCAGCCAGAAATAGGAGCAGGGGGTTGAAATGTCAGCTTGTATAAAAAATGGAAAATTCATACTGAGTGGTTGTATATTCAAGAAGACTGAGCACAACAGGGATTTGTACTTGTTCCTTCTTCTCTCAGTAGGTCAGCACTTGTTCGCTCCAAATGTGAAGCTCCTTTCACCTGGAGGCCTTCTCTTGCCATGCTCTTGAGGGATACCTGTCTGTCCCACAGCCCTAGGCCACTTGACACTAATTCCCAGTAATTGCTGTCAGTGTTGAAGGAAAAGCTGGTACTGAGTCAGCAAAGAGAGGGAGTTGTTCTGCTGTCCCTGAAAATTTGACATTTAGCACCAGTGGTCCCACAGGGCTGCTGTGGCCTCCCCTGTGTATTTTCTGAGTGTTGCCTGGTTCAGTGAAGAACACAGGAGTTCTGCCCCAGAAGTAAAATGTCACAATTAAGTAGAGAAATTCAGTTTCCAAGTTTCCATGGAACAATTTCTTATTGTTGAGTATTCTGAGTAGGAAGGGGCCCATAAAAATCATGGAAGTCCAACTCCTGGCTCTGCACAGATTGTCCCTTGGATAATCCATTAGGATCATACTTTTAGAGATACACTGAAAGCATTAGAAAATATAAAATTTAGCTCACTTTTCAATTTTCTTTAACTTAGTACCAGTTTAGAAATTTATATTTCTGTAAAACAGACTTCAGTTGTAGCAGGCTAATGCCTTCACAGCAGAACTTTTCTGCTATACTTGATCCTGTAACTTATAAAACTGAGCAGGGGATACCCTGGATCTCTCTGAAGGCTAGATTATGACTCCAGTTTATTTGCACTGATGGCTTGAATTTCTTTTAGGTTCCAGAGTTTGTCCTCTAAGCATTTTTTTTCCCATTTATTGAAAAATCTTTGCCTGGGGCTGAGCCCTGACACAAGAGGTGGCATTTCAAGATCAAATGTTATTAATGTTAAAAAAAACCACTGGAGACCACTGACTTAATTGAAGGACTTCATTTACAGAGGTGATTTATCCCAAATTTCTAGTAAAAGTCCATGGAAGTTGTGATTTTTTGAAACCGGATCCTGACCTAAGACTCCTCAATCATATGGCACCATCAGTGAGGAAGGACTTCTGGCCACTGCACTGAAATCTCTTTAGAATGTGACCATCTTCCCAGTGTTCTACAAAGGCAGGAAATACTAATTACAGAATATTGTGACATCTCTGGACTTGTGACACTGCTGAATCTGACCCAGTATATTCACGATATTGAAGATGATGTATACTGAGAACTGCACGGCTCAGTAACACTTTGTTTTCTGAATGGTTTTGCCTTTGTGTAAGTATATTAGACAAAAGGAGTATATTTTTAAAAGGCATTCAGTTCAAATTTGCATGAAAATGGTAGTGTTGCTACAGGATTTATTATGAACTGTTACATGAATAATCTGCTTTTAAACAGCCTCTAAATACCTATTTATGCAACGTAGCAGTTGAAAAGTTCGTATGTATTTTAAGAGTGACAGTAGCTTACTGTGTTCAGCATCTTTGGATTGTACAACAGAACATTTTTCACTTAACAACATATTTGAAAAACCAAAGCAAATACCAAGAGACACACTGTGCACACACACAGAGGATTTAAATATAAAGTTCAGGTCACATAATGAGTCAGTTGCAAGCAGGAAAATATTAAATCTGACAGTTTTCTAGTAGATGTGCTCCTGTGCTTAAATGTTACAAAGGTTATTTGTCAATAGATAATGCTGTACATGCTATGAGCTGAACGACCTAAGCAGAAAAGGTTTCTAAATGGATAAATGCTAAGAACTGGAACTACAGAGTCTGATCCCCTTAGCCAAGCCCCTGAGAGGGCTGCTCTTCAGCCATGCTGCTCAGTTCTGCTTCACTCTGTCTGCAGAGCTGCTCACAGACCTGCTGCCTGCCTAACAAGGGCAGTGCCTGCATCCTCTTGCCCTTTTAACAGCAGTGGCTCTTAGGGATGTCTCCCTGCTTTCGAATCCAGCTTCTGACTCTGAACTGAGAGCCTTTCCCATGGCCTCGGGGTGAGGTCGTGTGTCCCTTGCTACCAAAACCGACTGTGTTCTGTGAGTGGTTTCACCTCTTGTTAGACCATTAATGAATCTTGCTCCAAACATCAAGCTTAACAGCAAAATTGCAGGTTTTAAGTAGGCAGTGAAATAATCTTGACATTGCTCCAGGCTTGTATTTGTGGGATTTTTATGCAATGTGCTTCTGGAATGGAGTGAAATACTGTATTCTGCCTACTCATTCTTCTGTTCTTCATGTAAATATATACTCGAGTGTTTGCTGGAGGCAGTGATTTTTAAAATCAAACAGGTTATATTTATTTAAGCGTGGATCTTCTATCCACTCCACCCGAGCAGGTGACAGTTCCTAAGATTGATTATTCAGGATGAACACCTCGCTATTCATGAATTTGTCTTGTGCATGTGCAGGAGAGCCCTTGTCCCACTCTGAATTGGTCACCACTTCTGCTCACAGATGCTGTCCTTGCTCTGGCCTTGCCATGTGAATTCTCCAGGGGCTGCCTGTGCCTCCAGGTACCCTTGGAATCGGTTGTGTTGGATTTGTCTTGTTCTCATGTTTGTATGGCCACACTGAACAGCTGCTGTGTGAAATGAAGGCAAGGCCTGTGCCCAGCCTGCCTCAAATGGGCTGATCCACTGCAATTCCACTGCATGTGGGGCTTGTCATGCAGGAGCAGCTGAGATGTCCCGGTGCACCTTGGTTCACAGTGGTGAGAATCCAACCCACATCCTGCCTGCAGGGTGAGTTTGTTTCAGGGATGCAAAGCTGTGGCCTTACATTTGAAATCTGGAGGAATAAGTAGCTGAAGTAATTATTAGTAAATTGTATTTCTATTCAATTTTGAAACGACTATGTGATTTTTCCAGGGATGTGTTAGCAGTGCCAAGTTGGAAGACTCCTTGGGCAAAAGATCTGACTGCTTAGAAATTAAAATCGTGCAGAATAGATATAATGAAGATGATAGTTTTATCCTTTGGGCATATGTCTGTGTAGGCTGAAGAAAATAGTGGAGCTGGTCTCCCACCTCAGTTTCCTTTATACCCTGTATGTGTTTTATACAACATTTTGGTTTTATAAGCAATCATGCACACATGGTTTCTGATTGCTCTGTTTCAGACTCTGGAAAGTTCTGACTTGTATAAATGGGTGTGGAGTTATAAAGATTTCAATTGTGAAATATATTAAATAAATCATATATTTCTTTAGAAATCCTCAAAACTGAACACTCAGGACATTCTTTGTTTTAAATGCATCTTGAAGACTAGCACTTTTCAAATCACTGTCTTCTCAGTCTCCTCGAGGGAGGGTGTGATCACTTGTAGCTTACAGTCTGTCCTTGTACTAGGTACAGTCCTTTGAGATGCAGAGGTCATAGGTAATCAACCCTGCATTCATTTTTCAACAAAAGAATTAATCTGACTGATGCTGAGTAGAATTTTGCATTGAGAACTGCAGAAATATTGTGAACCATGCACTTAGACTTTCACAGTTTTAACTTGTTTGCCCTTGTGCATCTGTCCAATGTGTGCAGATGTCTAAGACTAGAGCTTTCTGTGAAAAAAAGTCAGAAAAGGAAACACTGACCATATATATTCTCCCTTTCCTCTGCAGTGCATTAAGCAGGAGTGCAACGTGGCAAAATTTTTATTGATGCTTTTTCCATTTATTCTCTTTGAGACAATTCCTATAGAATCATCAGCTATTGTGACGTGAGCCTTTTGCTTCATTCTGGTAACAGTAAGTTTTGAGATCACAATCATATTCCATAGGGGATATCTCAGCAGAAGAGGTGGAGTTCTGCCACCCCTTGTCACTGCATCTGTTGTATTGCAGGTCTTGTCTTTGGAATCTTGATCCCAAGAACACTGCTGTGGCCATGAAGGGGCAATTTCAGGAGAGGGTGCAACCTTCTCACCAAGTGATCTGGAAAATCAATTTGGTTTTGGCTCCTGGCATACTGGGTCATTGGGAATGTGTTCTTCCTTCCCTTAGTTATGAACTCTGTGGCGTCTGTCTGCCACCATGCACAGTGGGATAGGGTAGCTGACCCAGAAATCCAGAGAAAGATGTAGTATGCTTTGGATATGTCTTCAAGTCATGGAAGAAGCCTTTAACCATGGAAGGAGGTTTTAGAAGGAGGTTTACAGAAGCCATGTGGATATTGAATTAAGAATCCAGAAGACACTTCAGATTGCAAAAGGCTACTGATCACTCGCCTTTGATTTTTGGAAGCAATCTTGGCAATGTAGTAAATTGTGTGGAATATTTTCCTTTTCAAGGATTCACTTTTTCCTTGGCCAGACATGAGAATCAAGATAGCCCAGTGAAAATTTCATCTCTGTGTTTGAAATGATGGATGTAGAAGGTTGAAGATGAGTTGTGTGTTGTAGGAAGCATAAAACTGGTGTTCATGGGTATTTATCTTTTGTTGTACAGGAGAGAGTGGAATCTTATCAAACTACACCAGGGAGATGTTTTCAAAGCAGAAGACTATAGCTGTCTGTTCTGGTCCTATGTGAATGTCTGAGAGGAATGTTTTAAGTCAGGGTAGCTGCAAGCTGAGCACTCCAAATCTCATGTTTGACTCATCAACACTTCACAGTTGGCTGTAACAAATTCCACTGCCTGGTCTAGTCTAAAGGATCTCTTTTTTCCTTTGCCATTTGTGCATCAACATCCAAGTCTGGTGTTTTGCAGAAACATTTTAAAGGGGAGTTCATTTTCAGACACTTACAAGTCTTATTAGTCAGTCTGGGGCTGAGCAGATAGGAAGCAGCCTGGGAGAGAGGGAGCTTGGGGTCGTGGTGGAGAAGAAGGTGACCATGAGCCAGCAGTGTGCCCTTGCAGCAAAGGCAGCTGGCAGCATCCTGGGCTGCACTGGGAAGAGAGAGGCACTGGAGCTTGTTTCCTGTGAGGAGAGGCCAGGAGAGCTAAGACTATTCAGCCTGGAGGAGAGAAAGCTCAGGGAAGCTGTTGCTGGTGTGTAAAAATAACCTGAATGGGGAGGACACGGGAGACGGAGCCAGGCTTTCAGTGGTGCCAGGCGGCAGCACAGGAGGTAAAGGCACAAACTGAAACACAGGAGGTTTCTTCTGAACATCTGGAAACAGTTTTCCACTGTGGGGGTGACGAAGCACTGGTTTCCCAGAGAGGTGGTGGAGTCTCCATCTGAGGAGATGTTCAGGTACTGGACACAGTCTTGGGCAGCCTGCTCCAGCTCTCCCTGCCTGAGCTGGGGCTGTGGACTAGAGGATCAGAAGGTCCTTCCCAGCCTCAGCAGTTCTGCTGTTCTGTGATGTACCAAATATCAACACACATCAGAGGAAGCCTCTCTGTCAGACTTGTCCATCTATCCTGTCAGGGAAATGGGAAGTGTGAGAGACACTCTATTGTACAGACATTGTATAGTTCTGGAATGGCTGAATGTGATGTGCAGGTCATGTCCAAAGTGCATGGACTTATGGCAAGCTGGGTGCAAGGCTGTGTACTCATAACATAAAGCAGCAGATGAAGATCTCAGACCTGCTATTTGAAATTTTAAGTGTATCCAGCAAGATTTGTATACACACATGTGGACATTTTTGCTCATGTTCCAGAACCTGAATAATTCCAGCCTGGAAATAAGGCCTAAGAAATACTTTATTTTGGCCATATGTAACTACTCTTCCTCCCCTTTCATATCTCTTCTAACTAGTCGAGATGAATGGAGCACTTGGTCTGGGTGAAACAATTTAGTAACCCTTTCAATACAGAGTTAAAGATCTGTGTTGCAATGTAAGTGAAAGGGATGACAGAAAATTAAAACTACAAAGACATTAGGCACAGTGGTGCTGTTGTGGTTTGCTGTTAGCACCCTTGTCATCGCTGTTGTGAGTGACACAGTTGTTTTTAGCATAGCCTGGCTACCATCCTCAGCTGAAATTAGGAAGCTGGTTGCACTGGTGTCCTGGTGAACACACAACATGACCGTATGCTGCCTTGGCTCAAGCAGGACCACACTGCTAAGGCACAGCTCATCTTCTTCAGTGTCCTTGTGTGGCTGCTTCCTGGTAGGAACAGATGGCATAGCAGGAGTGTTCCTGGCTTGGCTAGAACAAGATGCAGAAGGTCAAATGAACTGGCTTTCATTGGAATATGCTGGCTATTACAGTTAGGTGTTGTCTAGCAGTCAGCCCTAGATGTAATTCTCCGTTGCACAGATTTTACCAAACATCTCAAATATGTCAAGCACATGCCACACAGAAATAGAGAGTTTCAGAAGTTGCAAAGTGACTGATTTCACAGACATACATGCATTTTGAGACATTTCTTCCCATATCTGATTCTGAACGTGTGGATACATTTCTGCTGTGTAGCAGTGGAATGACTGCTCTGTTGGCAGCATCTCGTAGCTGGTTACATAAAAGCCACCATGGCCTTGAAACCTTGAATCTGGACAGAGGGATGAAGAATACTGTATTTTAAGCTCATGATTCAATGACCTTAGTTCAACAGTGACAAGAGATTCCTGCCATCTAAGTAGATAATTAAATGAACTCACACATGTAAAATGAATTTTCCAGTTGCTCAGATGTCTGTATCCCACATGGTCTCCTCATGACCTTTCACAGTCTCATCAGAGGTGCCAGTTTTGGATGAGTTTGTGGAAGTTGAACTGTGCTTGATTGTAGAATTTAACTCCTTAAGATCAGAGATTACTGCTGGGGCAACGGGAGAAATTTGCAATCACCCTCTACTAAGGGTTCTGGTATTTTACTTCATAGCATTTTACATTCTTGCCAAAGGGAAAATAATTTTTATGCTTTTTTAGAGTATGTTCAGTGATGTTTGCTCACTGTTTTTTGCGTTGTGTGTATGCTATTAGAGGTAGGCTAATTTATAGTGGCATGTTGTACGCGTTCCTGAAACTGGGGAGGGAAAATGCTGGAAGTGATCTGCAAAGTGATTTTACCTCATTTTCTCCTTGATTGCTTTAGCATTAGATTGATCTACATTCTCTTCTTTGTTCTGGCATGCATTTCTTGGTCTCTTAATTTTCAGCATAAAATGTAAATAGTTACTCACTGATCCACGTATATATGAAAAGGTTAAGGAGGTCAGTGAAGAGTCTAATGATGAGAGGGAGAAGAAAAGTGCTTTTGAAAATACGTTTCTAGTTTGATTAGATTTTGCCCCGGTTCAAAATATAAAATTTTTGCAAACTTATAACTCCTGTAATGAGGTTAGGTTATATTCCCAATCAATTCAATCTTCTGGCCAGCACACCAGTAAGCAGGCATTTTCTAGTTCATAACTGCAGGAGAGACAATGCAGCAGATTTTGTGAGGAAGGCCTTGTGTGACTGTGAGATGGTCTGTTTTTTATAATTATCTTAATTGGTCTAGTAAAATATATTTCTTTTCCTGACAAATGTTGCCTTGATGTATCCTGGAGGCAATCACAGCTACAATAGTATTGCTGCTGCTCTGCAGTCACAGCTGAATATGTCAGTGAGAGTCAAAGTAAAAGGTGCAATAGAAATGTTATGAATTATTATTAAGATACATGAGAAAGCTCTGCAGGGAAGAACTGGAACATCTTGGGAAATGGTCTGCAGTCAGCCAGCTGGGAAGGCTGAAGACAGAATGTTAATAGAAATGTTGTTTTTAAAAATCACCATGACATCAACATTTATATCAAGTGCCTTGTGCTGGAGCTGCTTATATAACTGAGATTATATTAGGTGTGATGAACAGATGTGTAGTGAGAGGGGTTGTGCTGTGCTGGGGAAGGTGGAGTTGGCAGTGAAGTTTGTAGCTAAAGCTGCTTCAGTAGGAATCCTTACTTTCAGTGCCCTATCACTTTGTGCTGAAGCATTTAAACGAAATTTGCCATTCTTGTTTTATCTCTGGCTTAATAACTTCGGATTTTGGGGAATATTAGGACAAGATTTTTTAGATACCTAATTGTGCCCACTGTGCTCCTCCTTCGGTAGCCTGTGCAGACTTATTTTGGATGTGAGGCTGAAAGATAGCTTCAAGTGACCAGTGTTACTGGTGTGGGTTCCAGTAGCATATTTGTGTCAGTTATGGGAAAGAAAAGCCCAGGACTGAGTCCCCTAGCATGCAAGAGAAGCATTGAGGGAGTATGGTAAGTACCATACATATGAGAAATCAGTCTGGTACTTCCCTGGCAGTTTTTTCTTCCATTAGTAGGAAGAGAAAGGGAAGTTTCACAGTTCCAGACCAAGTAAACTAAAACATAAGTTTTTGTAATTGTGAAGTAAAGCCCCTCTGGCAAAACTTCTTGGTTAGAAGGATGATAGTTAAGAAATATCAACATGAAAAGTCTTTATATGGTGAGTATCTTATAAAAAATGACATAAGCAATTCAGAAGTAGTTCAGGGACTAGAACAAGTGATGAATATTTCACTAAATGTACTGTTGAAGATACTAGTTGCAAACATACTATATCCTTTTTATCCTTTAAGCAAAATATGCTGTAAGGCAGATTTCTTCTGAAGAGCCATGGCAGGAATAGGATCTAAAGCACAGATGCTACTCTGTAGAAGTGTACTTTTAATATTGCCTGTTTTTATGACATTTTGAAGGTCAGCTGTCTAGGGAACATGATAGGGTTATGCAAGTTGTTGAGAGGTCTGAGAAAGCTCTTCTGTCTTTTCTGGAGAGCTTTGGTTTCATCCCCCTTCTTGCTGAGGCAGTCGTGACATATATAAAACCTGTGTTCACACAGACTTCACACAGAGGAAAGAAGCTGCATGTTTTCTTTTGCAAAATCCATAAAAAACTTTATGTCTAGATAATGAAAATTTGGTACTATTGTACTGCCCTGTTGTTATTTATATATTAATATCTGCTTGCAAAGGGCTGGCTCTCTTGAGTAGCCTGAATTGCTTCTGCTGCTCAACATGGCTGAAGAGTTGCTGAATTTTTAGATTAAGTAACTGTTAATCAAAGTTACTCTCATCCCAGTCAGATTTTTGTCCTTCCTCTGAATACTTTGCATATTGAAAGGAGGCATTTATGCCATAAATTACATTTTTTCACAAAACCTTACACTGAAATAGAATTTGGTCTTAAGGCAAAGCCACTGCTTCTTGGAATTCAATTTCTCAACTATAATTATTTTCATTAATTTCTCTGTCATTGTCAATAGCTTTTTCTTCTCTACAAAGACATCAGCGGCTCCCTCTCGTGGCTGCGTTAACTTCATTTGGATCTTGGGTTTTTTTTAAAAAAAATCTGAAAAAAAGCAGAGCACCTCCTAAGTTTGAAAGCCCAAAACAAAAGAAAAAGTAGTAGTAATAATAATAGCAATAATAATAGTAGTTGTTGTACAGAAGCAGCAATGTAGATTCATAGTGAAGAAGGAAAAGAGAATTTCTTGTAGGCAAAGCTGAAGCACACTTGCAGCACAATATGAGCTTTAATACATTCGTACACCATTGCTAATGAACAGGTGCTCAGATAGGAACAGGATTCATATTTCTATTGAGTGAAAATTAGACCCGTTATCTCACTTAGAGAGTGAAACTACTTTGATTTTTGACTTTTTTTTTTTAAAGTGGAATTGTAATGCACAGAGGTTTTTTGAAATAATGATGGGGTCTGTTGTGCTCAAAAATGCATCACTCAATTCCCATTAGTAATTTATTTTGTGTTTATTTTCCTCCCAGGCTTTCCAAGCATATGTAAAATAATTCAGCAGTCGGATTCTGCTGTTTGTTAGGAATCCATCTGGTAAATAGTGTGGCTGCAGGAAGTGGGAGCTAATGCATTTCATCTCATGGGCAAAGAGAGAGCACAAGCTGCTGCCACAGCTCAGCTGCCACACGCTACCTGTGCAAGGGGGATGGGACAGACACAGCTCCAGGCAGCCTCTGCCAGCCCTACATTTGGCACTGACCCTCCCAGCTGACCCTACCAGCAAGGACTGGTTTTAAGCAGTGCCCTTCCCATCTGTACACTGAGGGTTTGTGCTGCCCAGTTCATTCATTTTCTGTAGATCATGAACAAGCTGCGCTCCCCCCTCGTTGCGTTCTGCCTCTCCCCTCTCACTCTAAGAGCTGTCCACAAACACAGCAGCCATAATATACAGACAGCTAAAGCCCTTTCAATGGCCCAATGAGTTATAAAACTGGCAAATTTTCCATGAAAGTTTGGTGGAGCCTAGAATCTACAATGACAAAAAAATCCCAAAACCCGAACCAAAGTGCAGAGAGGCTTGTGGGTTATAACTGGATTTTTATACAGTCGTGATTCTCGTGAGGATTTCACAGTTTCACTGGAATCTGCAACAGTGGATGAGACAGCTTAAAACACTTCAGAACCTTTATCCCCAAACACAAAATGTATCACACAATGTCATTACCAAAAAGAATATAACTCCTCATTGCCATTATAAATCACACTAAAGCAATTTCCTCCCTCATTTGGGTATGCTGGGTTTCAAAAGTAAGCATAACCATGTGGGTTTCTGGCACCAGATTAAGTTTACCTGATTACTGATTAAATGAACTGTAAGAAAAATGCTGAACTCATCCCAGTTTGGAGTATCTGTTCTTGTATTTTCTCCATACCATGTAGAACAGCTGATAATGCTGAGAGAGCATCCTTTGCCTCCTGAGAGAAAGCTGAGATGTTTCAGCTGGATTGCTTACAGAGGCTTTGAGAAGTAGCAGTTTCCTCAATTTTGCCATGGGATAGAGTTATTTTACCTCAGCCTTCACTCAGTTTCCAGTTAGACTTGTGTATGTGACGTACTGTGTGTATAATTGTATCTATAACATAGGAAATATGCTGAGTTTTAAAATGCACAAGGACATATATCTATACATTATTTTTCCCATTAAGACAGTGGAAAATAAAAACAATACAGAGTTATTGTTCCCATATCCATGCCTGGTTTCATCAGGTTGCTGATGAGGCACAAAATGCTGCATTTTACGAGAGCAGAAGGTTTGAATGCTTGGAGGACAGGCCTGCCTTGTGAGTGGGAAAGAACTTTAGGTGAAGCCATGTGTGATATCTCAGTGAGAGGGTCACTCCTGCCCAGTGTGTGGTGATTGATATGCCTTTGGTGAGCCATCCTCCTGTGATGATTGATATGTCTTTGGTGAGCAGCATGTGGGCTACCAAGTGGCTTGAGTCAGAAATCATGAGCAGAGAGACTTCTTTGCATCCCAGGAACAAGTATTTCTGAACAACAAGCCAGGTCAGATCAATCAAAGTCTCTCTGTTTGTAGGTACAGCAACATATTCACAGAAAATTAATGACATGTGAAGAAAGGTGGCTTTTTCCAGGAACAAATAGTTAAAAGATTAAGATTTTCAGTCCAAGGTTAGGGCAGACTATGTCTGAGACCACCAAGTGTGGTAAGATGCTCTCTTGTCTGTGGATTTTATTACCTAAACTCAAAGATCTCATGGGGGACAATCCTCAAAGGGGAAAGCAGCTTGAATAAATGAATTAAATGGAGTTTTGAGGTAGGGTTTAAAAGACAACTGAACTTGAAAGGGGGAAAATGGGGGAATAGGAGGGTGTCATAAAAAGATAAATTGAAGCTTGAGAAAAATAAAGCAGCCAAAATGATATCCTGGGGAGAATGTGGAAGAAAATCAGGACACAGGAAAAATGGAGAATAGGGACATATGTTGAGGAAGGACAGGCTGAGGGGCTTGAACTTCCCAAGGAAAAGAAAGTAAAAAAGTGAAGAGAACTGGGGCTGTGTTCTCACTGACAGGGCACAGTCCCACAGGGCCTCAGCAGAGCTGTGAGCTGGTGATGGGGTTCAGGAACAGCCCCAGAAACAGGCAGGGGATGAACCCAGTCAGAGCAGCAGAGTGTGCTGATGGCTCCAACACTGCTCCAAGGTTCACCCAGAGGATGGGACTGGAGACAGGCACTGCTACAGCACAGCCCAGGCGAGGTCTGGGAGCCCAAGGCTGAGCTACCTGGAGCTCCTGGCCACGGGCAGAGGGTGTGAGGGGGGGTTCCAGGTGGGGCCAGTCAGTGCCCTCAGGGTCCTGGCAGAGATTGACATGATGGCAGAGAGATTACTGGGAAAAACAGAGACATGGGATTCAGGGCAGCTTTGGCACCAGACACTGGATGTCAGATCATGTTGGGTGATTCCCATCCATGGGAAGGAAGAAAGGAAAACATTTTAATAGAGGTGTTGGGAAGGTGGTACCCAGCAGAGCCACAGAAGAAAGTTAAGTAAGGATAGAGAAGATATGGAAACAAAGGGGCATTAATGTTCTCAGGAGGGCAGTAAGACTGGTAATGATGAGGAGAAAAGGGTCAACATAATGTGGTGGTCAGGGAACTGGTGCAGGAACCATATCAGTATTCTTTTCCCACCAGCATTATCAACAACCAAGCTTGGAGTTTTGTTGTGAAACTGGTTTTGAGTTATTGGAGGCAAAACATACCCATGTATTTCATGTAACAAAGACAACTAGTCTTGCCTAATCCAGCAAGGCCTCCAAAAATTTTGCAAGAATTGGGTGGTGAAGCACTGGCATGGGTTGCCCAGAGAAGCTGTGGATGCCCCATCCCTGGAAGATTTCAAGGCCTGGTTAGAGGGAGTTCTAAACAACCTGCTCTAGTGGAAGGTGTCCCTGCCCATAGTACAGGGGCTGGAACTAGATTGTTTTCAAAAGTCCTTCCCACCCAAACCATTTTATGATTCTGTAACTTCCTAAGGCAGTTCTGTCTAGTCTCAAACAAGGTTCAAGATAGTGTCAGATCATGTAAGAAAAAAATCCTTCAAGGTGATCAGAATCTGAAAATGGGAGTATATTTAGGTATGTACAGCTCCCTTTTATCCATTATGTTGTATGCCACATTGGACTAGGCACTGACTGACTGGGGTTTGGCTTTCTGCTCCCCACTGTCCCATTAGCCTGTGCTATCTATGACCTCTGTTTGTCTCAATACCCCTCATGGATATTGGTAATCTGTAGGTCTGTCTTCATTACAAGGTAATCTGCAGCCTGGTTATAGGAATTAAAAAATCCTATGTAATCATTAGATTGGGACTGGCATGCTGTAGTCACAATAGCTGCTGAAAGGCCATGCCTGCTTAATAAGCTGCTCAACTAACTCAGTTATTCAGAGTACCTTTGTGGAAAGAGGTTGTAAATGTAAAGTGCAGATATAATAATTAGGAAGAACAAGATTGTCTAAATAACCCAACTGCTCTTGCAAATCAGGAAGCTTGATGTGCTGCTCCTATCAGGGAGGCTGCAATTCACCACATGCTGGAAGGCAGGCTTGGAAAGCTGTGCACAGAAAGAAATGGCTGAGCCAAATATTTTGTAAAAACAAAATAAGATTTGAAGAGAGAGACCCTGAATTAAATCAGGCAACCTATTATGTGCGTGGCTGGAGTCTGGTGTAAGGAAGGAGCCAGACTCCTGCATTTATTTAAGACTGGTTACTATATAATTCAGGGTAGTGAGGTGAACTAAGGATGAAGCATTAGCTTCAGCATAGAATTCTTATTCTGATCACTGGAGCCTAAAGTTATTAAAAGAATAAACACAATTATGATATCCTAGGGGAGTGGCACACATATAAATCTGGATATACTGCCTGTTTCCCTCAAAGCATATGTATGGATCTGTATGCTGCCTGCTCTTTATTTCAACTAGGTTTGCTGCAGCTGTTGCTCTGAAAAGAACCATCTAACGCTCTGGGGAAAGAGAGGCTGCAGAAATCCTCAAATGAATATCTATTAAGAAAAATAAGCTTCAAATAAATTGCTTATATATATGGTTAAAACTCTTGTCCCTTGAATAAGAACAAAGAACTATCACTTTATTAGCTCTAGACCTTTCCTAGTTCCCAGTTAATCAACTTATAGTACCATAACAATTTAATAACAGCTTATTCTTCCTCTGTTTCTTCAAAATGATGAGAACCTATTTTCATGAAAGATAGAGATGTGACTGGTTTCTGAAGAACAAAAGCCCATAATCTTTAAATTTAACTAGCATATGTGATTTTCAGATTGGCTTTTATGAAAATATTTTGAGCATCAGGTAGCTCAGCAATACCTATTATCTGTGCACAAGAATACCCTAACTCTCAATCTTTCAGCTGACTAATAGTGATGTGTATATGTTATATAAATTGTATTAGAATTGATGTGACAGTCTCCACTTCAGTGTTGTCAATGCCAAGTATGTTATGGAGTCTGTAGTTTTTAGAAGTGTCATCAGAAAAAAAAATATTAAAAAATCAGATTTTTCTGATCCAAAAGGGTCTGAAATTAACCTTTGAGGAGGATCTCACAGTGTCTTACCAGCCTCCAAAGTTGTCCTGTGGGGCACTGCCCGTCTCAGTTGCCTGTGACTGAGGGTCCCTCCCTCTCTTCCCTCTTGTCCCTCTCCAGTTCCATGTTTTAGCCTCCCAGGAACCTTACTGAGCTGCTTCTTGTGTTCCCATCTCCTGCTGTCTCTGCTAGTGGTATCCCCATCCAAACAGCTGTCAGTCACCTTCCAGGCTAACACAGTTTTGTGTGTCCCTGCATCCCAGTTCTGTATCTTTGCCAAGTCTCTCCTGCTGTTCCTGCTCCAGTTCCTTTGGTTTCTCTTCCATCCTCAGCTTCCTCCTCTTCTGCCTAAGTTCACTGCCATGGAACTGAAATGGAGCAACTTCCAGTATTTCCCTAAGACACTATCTGTAATATTCACAGATTAAAGGGAAAAAAAAAAAAAAAAAAAAAAAAAGAAAAAAAAAAGAAAAGAAAACCACAGGATCTGGCAATCAGGGGCTTGGTTGTCTCACTTCAAAAATTTGAGATTTTAGAGTTGTTTTAAGGTAGTAAGGTTAAAAATATTGGAGCTATGATATAAAATAAAGCCTATTTTAAAAGAAATAAAACCTGTATTGAAAGAAAGGTTGTGTCAGAATAATCTGTTAATCTCCTGAGGAAACAGCTGGTTTCCCAAGGATGGAAAATATAGCAGATATTGTCCGCCTTGACTTTTGTAAACTGCCACTAAGGAAAGTATTTGTGAAGATTTGGGGTCATGGAAGAATTGAAGAATTGATAGAAAACTGACTAGAGGGTAAACAGACTGCATTGAAAGGGGAAATACTGGACCAGAGGGGACTTTGTACACCAATGATTTTTTGGTGATGCCACAAAGATTGAGTATGCCAGTGGAATTTGTCATTGACATTTTTCTGGAATTTTTTTTAGGGGGTTAAACACGGTGGCTGTGTAGTTGCACAGCATTTTAATTATAAATGTTTCCATCTTGCTCCCTGGCTCTTCTGTGGCTTTGCTCTGAGTTGCTTGTTCCAATGCTGTGAGCAGCCTCCCATCACTTGCTATCTGTTGGGAGTTCCTTGGAAGGACTTTATGAGGAAAATGGGCACATGAGGATTAAGTGTAACACAATTATGAATCAAAAAGAAAGGGAAGAAAAATGTGTCTGCATCATCTTAACCTTCCACTGATTTTTCCAGTCTTCTCAGTATGGACAGAATAACTCACAGGACAGAGCACTTTAAATGAGCAATTTAAGTTAAAAGTGTTTGGATATGATGACAATACTTCATTATTAGTGCCCAGCCAGACTCCTGCTGCCTTTCTATATAAATTTGGGGTTTATCACATACTTGGAAAATAGCAAGATGATTATGTTCCCTTTTTCTTCAGAAAATGCATTCTCTTTCTGCTAACAGTACTAGCAGAGCACAGAAGCATACAGGAACTTTTCAATATAGAAGAAAAGCAGTTCTCCTTGGGTCCAGATTAGGACCAAAATCAATAAGGGTATTATTTTTTTTTCCCCAGTGGACATTATCTGCTTGCTTTCTTAAAGCTTTACTTGAGTAGAAATGCTTTGCAGGGTGATCTGAAGCAAATGTGGAAGGTGCAGTGCCAGTCCTTGTGTGGGAAATACCTGGTGAACCCACAAGGCCACCTCGTCTTCCTTTACATCTTCTAGACCTGTAGGTAAATAACATCCCACCTTGGCAAGGCTAAGTAAATAAGGAGCTGCAAGAAAAACATACACAGAGGAAAAGATGAATAAAAAATGGATGGCTGTGATGAGGTCCCCATTTAAGAGGAAAGGCCATGGTTTCGTGGGTAGGTGCAAATAGGGAAAAATCACTGTAGGGCATGAGAGCTGTCAGAGAAACCCAGGAGCATCAGAGGATTTGTGATAAGGAATCATTGCAAAAGCTGGAAACATAGTCTGCTCTCCTGTTTTAGTGTGCACCAGCTTTTTAAATCCCCTGTCTCTCAGTCTTCTCTAGTGTGCACTTCATTTAAAAGTTTAATATTACAGTATTCACACATTAATCCTGATTGTCCCCATATCCAGTTCTGCCTGGTCTGGGGAAAGTATAAAATCGATTTATACAGCACAGCTGAAAAGCAAAAAATTGTTGGATTACCATACTGTGATATACAATAAAAATATAGTGTTATCTAGGGAAACCTGTAGCTGATGAGAGCATAAATATCAACCCCCCAACTCATACCCCTGAGTATTTGATTCCTGCATCTTATAGAAACAAGGATCTCTGCTGAACAGTGTGACATTTCATCACTTTGGATTTGCTGTGATGAATAATATTATATGCTATTGGTCTAGAAGAAGTATTACTATAGTAACTAGCTCATGATTCATTTCTTATGGGTTTTTTGTTTGGTTTGGTTTGGTTTTTTTGTTTTTTTTCTCTATTTCCTAAGGGTAGCCTGTCTAGACTGAGATTGTTTAAACTAACTCATGGTAATTAATTTTTTCCAGAGTGCTAAAAATACGAGACAGATAAACAACAGTACTTAGACACTGCTTTTTGAAAAACACAGCAGGCCCATAACATTCTTGAAATTATGGGAGTATTGTTTTATTTTATTTGTCACATTTTTATTAGTGGCTTTCTATGTTGTTATTAATCCAGTTTAGTGACCTAAGGCTGGATTCCCACACTGACAGTATTGCAAGTCTAATGAAATCCTTAGACAGCTAATAGATGAAATGTTACATCTGAGGATGAAAACAGAAATGGGGTTGGTTGGTTTAAATCCAAGTAATGAGCTCACTTATTCATTTAAATCAGTAAAAAGAAAATCTTGGCATAAGTGATGTATTAATATTTTATATTCTGGATTTGTACATATTTAATTCCTTATGATGATGCTTATGGGTCACCAGTCTATGAGCACACATTGGCAAATATCATCTTTATTAGAGTGCCTTATCAGCAAAATGAATAGGAGGTCGTGTAGGTATTTGCCCAATTACTGAAGCATACAGAGAGCTTAGTGTGCATTCTTGTTTTTATTATGGTAAAAGGTGGTGTTTGATTATTTTTTAAATCTGGATTGTTTCAAAAATTAGTCATCCTTGTCAAACCATGTTAAAAAAAATTATAGATAGAAATTAGAATAAGTAAATTAAATATAAACTAGATTAAATAAAATAGATAGAAATTAGAATTCATAGATGTTCAAGGCTCTGATAAGAAATCGGGAACTACCATTTCCAAGAAGAACCATTTTAAAGTAGCTTAAATTACCTTAAGGATAATAAATATGCACACAGAGAAGCTTATTTAAGCACATTTTTTATTTTAAATTAACTTAGAAACATGAAATATTATTGGAAATTGAAGAAGTCATTTATTCTCACATGCTTCTTTTTCACGGAATAGAAAAAAAACTCTGGTTTTTTGCTTTTTAAAATTTCTGGTTGAGTTTGCAGCTTGAATAGAACTAGTCATTAAACTGAACTAGCTGAGTAAATGGAGATTTGGAAAATATTCACCCTATATTTGCAGAAAGCTGGCCAAACTTTGTCTTCAGGTCTTCAATTATTTCTGCCTAATACTTGATTTGAGCTTACCCCAGTCTAGGGCTCAGAGTGCCAGTTTTATAATTTTCAATGGCTTTGTTGGAAAAATAAACATCCAGTTTAAAAGTTTAGGAGCTGGGAGGAGGTTGTGGGATTTATTGTGTGATAAATTGGCTTTTATTCACCCTGAATCATATCCCAGGATAGCCATGGTAACTTTTTGTAACAAAAACACAGAAGTGAGCTCTGTCAGCAGAACCAGCAGCAAATTTGCTTTCTGCCTTTTGTTTTTCATTTAAGTGATGGCAAGTTCAGAGGATCACAGAGCAGCATATGACATTTCATAAGGGTTCATAAATTATGCAGTCAGACTTGTTGGATTACAAAAGCCTGGGAGTAACAAGTGCTTCTTGCATTATAAATGAAATGGTTTATTTACAAAGATGACATAGCTATATTAATTGTGAGAAGTTGTGATTAAAGGGATAGGCCTGTGCTGTTTAAGATGTTAATTTGAAGAAACTCCTTTTCCAGAAGAAACAAATGCATCTTTTTTGTTTTCTGTGGCTTTACTGAAGTGCTTTGCTGATTGTATTCTGAACTGCCTTCCTTTTCCAGCAATTTTAAGTGCTTTTTCCTCGTGTGTTAGCCTAATGTCAAGGCAATAAAAGAATCCTGCATCAAGGTTCCCATTCAAAGTTAAAACTGGTGATGGTTTCCATGGGTAGGAAATCCAGCTTGTTGCCTGCTGTATGACACTGGTCAGGCACCAGCTGGGGCGTGCTGTCAGCCATGAGTGTTGAATGGTAATTGGAGTAACTAATTGGAGGCGTGACCCCTGGAATAAAGATGCTGTTATTACATCTGCAGGCATCTCTGCAGGGCCCAGGAACCCGCCCTGCTGACACTGCAGCTTGTGCTCCTTTCTCCCTGGAGGTATTCCCAGGCAGAAGCAGTTCCTGGGTGGTTCCTAGCAGACCCATTTTGTCCTCTGAGAACACTTTGTCCTGCTTACAGCTCCTCACATTCCTTCCCCTGTACCTGCTCTGGAGGGAGCAGCAATTCTTGGGCTTTCTAGGGACATTTCAGCTTGTTTTAGCACAAAACTGCCCAGAGACTTGTGATACCTGATGAGGGATTTTAAGGTTGAGCTGATTGTCACCCTTAGGAGCATCTCTGAGTGATGGCCCCTTTCCAAGGGGCCATTGAGAAGAGGAGAAAGGGAGGTGGTGAACGTGGTGGTGGGCAAGATTTGGGAGAACAGAGGTCTTGGAGGAGAGTGCAAGGGCAGGTGATGGGTTAGCTTAGGGTGAGCTGTGGTGAAGGAAGATAGAGAATACATGTGAGAGGCCAGGATTGTGGTAGAAGATGAAATATCAGGAAAACAAGGAATTGCAAATGAGTCAACTTTTCAGCCTTTTGAATGACCAATTGCCTCTCTTGGTGTCTTTTGCCTTTCATGCAAGGCTTGCATGCTCGTTTTTTACTGTAGATGGGTCAGTTTGGTGCTTATGAGCTGTGTTTCACACTGTGTTTCTTTTTTTCTCCTATGATGCTCTTGTGTTATAAGAAGGATAAAGAAGCTTAATGGTGTTGATTTGATAGATCAGCTTGTGACTTGAACAAAATACCTGCCCTTGGAGGTCATTTTTGCTGTTCTGTTTCCCCTACAAAATAATTTGAACTTTTCCCTTTCTTCCAGTGGCTTGTTAGGCTGCCCTGGGTAAGGCTTAGCCAAGTGAGGAGGGATATCCAACCATGCTGGGAGCTGGGAGTGTGTTCTGCAAGGACAGCAAGGGAGGTTGTGATTCACATCTTAAACAGGGCAGGGTTTTCCAAAGCTGCTGAAGTCTCAGGGAAGCTTAAGCGTTAGTGACCCTTCAGGGATTAAGGAGAGTTTAGATTTTAGCAGGCATTTCACTAATGAAATCATAGCTTCATAATTAAATTTCACTTCCAAGTCTAGATGCTAATCGAAGCACATCCTTCCTTTTCTTGTTCCTGGGGTCCATGGATAGTTCAATTAACATCATCAACAGCAAGGGAGCATAAACAGCCAGAGGCACAGAGCGCTCCGCCTGCGTGGCTTTCACAGAAACCGGGCAGAAACTCCTAAAGGGATGAAAACGCCTTTTCCTTTGTACAAGACAAGCAAGCCCTTGGCATGTTTGCACTCGTGGCCCTTCTGTATTAGTCCCAGAATGGCTTTTTACTGAGAGCTGGCCTAAGATAACCTGCTCCTGCAGTGTTTACAGACTCCTTCTAAAGTGTGAGTGCAGGCAGTCTGGTCCTGCACTGTCTGTGAAGCCTCTGCCTCCCTCTGCTTCCAGCTGGGACAGATTTAGTAAGCCCAAAAGCAGGTGTTGATGTACAAGAAGCCCCTTCTCCATCTACTGAAGACAAATGCTGAAAATACTCTCTATCTTGAACGTTATTGCGCATTATATGTCACTTCTCATTCACTGGGTGTATGTAACAAACTGAAATGAGAGTGATGCCTCTGTTCAAGAATGAGTGCAGCCAGTTCTGAGCTCACATGCATCATCAGTGTGTCAGTGAAATGTTTTATAGCAGCTTTAGAGGCACAGAAGTCCATCACATCTAGATTAGAAATCACCTTGCCAGTACCATGAATTTACAAGGAACTGTAAGATATAGAGGTGAGGGAAGAGGGAAAAGGAAAACAAAACATGAACGTGAGAAAAAGAAACAAAAAAACCAGATTTATGGGGTGAACTGAGGGATTCTTCCTCCTGCCTTTTTTTGGGTATGTCTGAAGCTCACTTGTGGCTATCATGATTTCTTGTCATCACACATATGCAATTTTCCCCTGAATTCTAACATTTCAGACTTTTCATTGGGGATGAGATGAATCATTTTATGTTGGAGAATGCACAATGCAGAATTCTAGGAGCAATCTGATCAAGTTATTTGCAATGGTTTGTTTTATACCCCAAGGAGGGCATTGCTGATTTTTCAGTCTTCTCATTAATTTTACATTATTTTACCCAACTGACAATACCAAGTAATTTAGGTAAAGTAAGCACCCATATAATCTGCTTGATGGTTATCCAAAATAAGAGCACTGCTATTTTCTGGTGGGCCCAACTGTGGAAATGTGGTAAATTGATAAATACCAAACCCAAAATATATTCTGTGTCAACTGCATGCTTCGTTGGTGATGGTGAACTTATGTGCTCATTAACCTAGTCAAGAAGACATTATTGTCCAAGATATTTTACACAATATCCCTTAAAGGTGCTGTGATACAGAAAGTCTGCAACCTGGACCAAATATTACTATTTTGATTGCTGAAATAATCAGATCCAGCAGTAATTGTGTTGTTTTTAGGGAATTAAAGCCATGCAATAGCATCCCATAAAGTTGCTGCTAATGATGTAGTATTGATTATGATGGCTGCTGGCCTTAGTAGATTTTTACTATATAGGCAACATGAAAGTTTACTACTTTATTTAACAAGTGTGTTGTATAATTTTTACTACTAGGTGGTGATGATGATTTCCCTTTCCCTCCTTTTAACCATGAGAAAAAATCCAGTAATCTTCTTTTCCCCAAAGACTCATTGAGGGGTTTGTCAAGAAACAGAATCCATTGTAGTTCAAAGTTACTTTTTATCTTATTTGAGATATTTTTTCCTGAAGGATCGCAGCTTTTTATTATAGCCACAAGATTGGCTTTCTCTGCCAAAGATTTATATTGTGGGTCTGGCTGAAAAGTTTTTTTACTTTTTTTTATCAGACTCTAAAGGGATTAGAGCATAAGATGTCTATAGCATCTCATCTATGATATAGGATTACTCTACCATTAGAAAGTTACTGTATCACAACTTGGAGTAGATGCTCTTAAACGCATAGTTTTGAAAAAGAAAAGAAAACAAAGATCACGAGGAAAAAAAATGTTACCAAGCTGTATCTCATTAAAGACATGTATTTACAAATTTTTTTTAGGGTGGAGTTTAGCTAGATGAGATTATATGGAAATGATTATTATGTAAAGGGTCCAAGTCTGCTATCATTAAGAATATATGAAAAACGGCAATTCTCAGGGATGTTTGACCACTATTGCACTTGAATATTGTACCATACATTTTATACTTAAATTGGAAAAGACTGATAGACTTGGCTGTCAGCTAGATAAGCTGTTGAAACTTCAGCACAGCTCTTGTGCAAGAGAGGAGCAGCCCTGGTGAAAATCAGAGAAGTTCCTGGCTCCTCTGGGTGGTGGCAATTGCCCCTTTGGAACACTTGCAGTGCCTGTTGTGCACTGGAGAGCCTCAGCACAGGGGCAGCCTCCCCACACCTTCCTCATAGGTGTCCTTCCTCCTTCCCAGCCCAAGCACAGCCCTGGCTTCACTGCTTTGTGCCTGGATCATCCACACCCTCATAAAGAAGCTTGACATACAGGTGCCTTCCACTGATTCCAGCAGGACTTTGCTGTGGGCCGAGTCTACTGTTCCTACCATGGAGCAAAGATGGGGTTAGGGTTTTGTTTGCTTTGCCTTCACGGCTTTACCATGAAATGTTACTGTATTGCATGTGCCATCTGCCTGACTGGCTCTTCCCTGAGGCTTTTTCCTTCTTTCCTGCTTCAGGAACAAGCGAGGAAGCGGTGATCCTGTGCTGAGTCCCTGTGTCATCTCTTATGCAGTAGTTGGCTGCTGGCTCTGTAGAAACTAGAGGGTGCATAATTCAATTTTCCCATTTGTGTTCCAGTTTCTACTTGGGGATTCCTCTTGGGGATAGATTTGTCTGCTCGCTAACTGCACTCAAGAAAAAGAACCTGAGAGACCAACACAGTGCAAAAGGATCCCTAGGAGGAATGGAAATCTTTGCTTGTGAAGGGTCACCAGAAAAGTGGCAGTAGGGTCACAGAATTAGCCTGCACCAGGGGAGAAAACATTCTTGCCTTCCATGTCGGGTTTTGTGCAGACAGGCACAAAATCTCTAACTTTGCGTATTAGACTTAATGAAAACTGAGAAATGAGCTTGGCTCTTTTTTTTTAACCAGGCAAACTGTGTGTGGCTTCAGCACCTTTCTTTTTTCTATGTTGTTGCAAAGGCAAAGCAGTAGGCAGTAGTGTACTTTTCCCTGATGCAGCTAGTGAGAAAGGAGACATATCTCAAGGTGGGTTACAATATTCCTTGCCTGACTGCAAATTCCGAGATTACTGAAGTAACAAAATTGATCTAAATGTCATGTTATCCCTTGGTTTAATGGGAAATAATTAAGGTCTTCGCTGACATTATTAAAGGATGTGGGTTTGCTGTCTGAAGCATAAGGAGCTTCTTTTTAATCTCCAGTAAAAGTGGACAGCCTTTCTCTGTTAATAAGTATTGCCTACAGCGTGTAATCCCATGATCATAATGACTGTGCTTCTCCTTGTTCATCCCAAGACAAATGACAGAGTCTGGGGCCATTTGCACGGGAGGACTTGAGCAGGGGTGAGTGGAATTCAGGGGCGTGTTTGACTTGGTCACTGCACTGACCCTTCAGTTCCCAGGACACACTGCACTGGATGGAGGAGAGCAGCTGCACAGGAGCAGCTGCCCTGCTGCTCTTGTGCTGTTTCAGCCAGGAGAGGGGATGCTGGTGAAGTGGAGAGGGAGGTCCATGGTGTTGGAGCACTGCAGAGGGGCATAGGCTGGCTGTTGGTCATGGAATTCTGGCTGGGTTCTGTCCATCACATCACCTCCTGGGAATTGTAGCCTGGTTGGGGAGTTCAGCACACGACCTGGAAATCAGGAATGCGCAATCCACCCTGGTGACCCCACAGCGTGTCCTGCCTCTGCTTACAGGAGCAGGCAGTGGGATGTGGGATACAGTGGCTTGGTGTGGGCCTCCTGCTTCTCCACTGGCAGCTGTCAGCCAGGGGACTGACCAGAGACATTCAGTGCTCAGTGCAAGAGCCCTTCATCATCTTCAGTGCTCTCCATTTGGCTGCCACAGCGTCACAACGAGCCCTTGGCAGAGGGAATGATTTAGCCTCGGGAAACGGAGATTTATCTCCAAAAGTCCTTTACTGTAATATCTTCCTTCTCTCTGACTGCACTGTGGAGGCATCTCATTCTTATCATGCAGGAAGTGGCTGAGGCTCTCTGATACTATTCTTTTAAAATCAAAACATTAAAACTACCATGCAATGATTTTCACATTTTCCAGCCGTCCCTCCTGCCAGCATTAATTGCCCCCCTGCTGTTCCTGTTCCAAAGCTATTTGCTGTTTCTGTATGCAGCCCTTGTTCAGTGCTGCACTAAACCTTTGCTGCTTTGCAGCAAAAAAAAGCTTACACTTATGCAAATGGCATTAAAATGAGTTTGATAAAGTGATAAACAGGCACATTTAATGATTGCAACTGTTGGGGTTCAGTTTGTTATTTTACAGTTAATTTTGTAGAGGTAAAGGACTTTACAAACTCCTTTCTGGTATCAATGAAGTAATACAGCACTCCCATAACAATATTTGGAAAGTGTGGAAGAGCAACCAAGCCAAAGTGATAAGGGGGTCACATCCAACATCACAGTGTCCCTTTGCCCTGTGGCAGATCTCCCTCCCATCTTGAAATCTCCCTGTACTTAGCAGTGCTTCTATTTCAATTACTGTGCCTTTGGATGGCAGTTAAGTTTCGTGCCCCTTTATTTCCTCTCCCTCCCTGCTTCTGACACATTATTATTCTTACCAGTGACTGCACGAGACCTCCAAAATCCCATAGTCCCCAAAAGTAATTACGGATACATTACTGAGCAATCCCCACTGGCAGGCTGGGTCAAGTGCTTTATTTTTATCCAGGGCAGCTACTGAGGAGTGTGGTTGACTTTTGCTTCCCCAGTAGCTGTGTGAAAAGGCAGGAGTGCTTCTGTCACCTGGGCATTTCAGCTGTGGCTGGGGGAGGGTCCTCTCCCAGCTCTGGAGCTCCTGGTACCCAAGCAGGGTTGCTAGCAGTCAATATGGAAGATGCGCGGTCCTCATGAAGATAATGGACAAAGATGGACAAAGCATGAGGAGTGAACGAGCACAGTGTGATTGTGTCTTTGTCTGACACAGGGTTTGATGACCTGCAGGCCTGTGCTGACCCTGGAGCTCCTGAGCACGGCTACAAGACGCCCAGCGCCGGCGTTTTCTTTGAAAGCGTCGTGGTCCGCTTCCACTGCCAAGAGGGATACAGGCTCAATGGTACTTCCAAAAAACTTTGTGTGAGACACTTTAATGGCTCCCTGAGCTGGAAACCCAGTGATAAACCTGTGTGCCTACAAGAAGGTAAGTCAGTTTTCTTCAAGCTGTTCACCATGTCAGTTCTTCTTACTGTCCATGTACCATGTCTGTGTGTCCCTGGATAAAACACAACGGGCTGGAGTCCATTTCACTGTGTCTTATTGGATACATACTTTAATTTTCCATCCATAATCCTCGTTTGTCAGTTGAATTTGTACCATGAGAGGCTGTGTGTGTTGAAAGGGACATAAAGAAATGTGAAAACAGAATTTAACCTCCCCTTTTAACTAGTTACAAATTGATGCAGAGAGGAAAAACAACCTCCATTGTAAGATAACTGTAACTATTTATTAAAGCTGCCCACTTAATATTCCTTTCTGTAATATTTTACTAGAAAAATACAGTGTTTCCAATGCTATTGCTCCTGCTAATCAGGAATTTTAAACAATAGTATTTTATGATGTATGCATGAATCAAGTAGCAAAATCAAATACACATAGACTGAAAAAGTTTAAAAGCCAGGGTAGAAGTTTATTCTGAGATAATTCAGACTATTATGGTATAAACCAATTTATTTTTATTGTATATTTGAAGTTGTATTTGGTTTTAAATACTTAGGATGTTCCATTGCTTTCTTCTTCTAGGTCTTAGAGGCA
Source organism: Pycnonotus jocosus (assembly GCA_013400435.1). Taxonomy (NCBI): domain Eukaryota; kingdom Metazoa; phylum Chordata; class Aves; order Passeriformes; family Pycnonotidae; genus Pycnonotus; species Pycnonotus jocosus. The sequence continues at coordinate 249,708 of VWYP01008531.1, read as the reverse complement.
GGATTAATTTGAATTTCATAACTGTAAATTTTGGGCAAAGTACACCCAAGCAGCACAAATTATTTATTTCACCAAATATATTAAAGATATAACCTGTCCTTGTTGTTGATTTGTTTTTGGTCAACAGAGCTATAAAAGTCAACAGACGTGAAAAGTGTTAGTTAAATAAAGTGTTTACATTTTAGTGTTGTGACTTCTCCACTGAAGACATTAGCCATTGCCTTATTGTCTTCATGGCGGAGCGAGATAAATTCTACTTCAGGCTACCTTTCACCATTTAAAATCAAATAAATACATGGACTTTATTCAGAGGTAGTTGAAGAGCTATGTGGCTCACAAGAGCACTTACTGCATAGGATCATGGCTCACTTAGCCTTTATAAAAACTGCAAGTACTTGTTTATGATCCTGGGGGAGTGGGTGTGAGCATCCTGTGCCAGGACAGGGATGTGCCACAGCAGGGATAAGCAGGGCCTGGGCAGACCATGCTCAGGAGAGGCATGTGAAGGGAACTAAATATGGCCAGTGTGAAAGTGGTGCATGAGATGTTGGAGAGAGTAGCCAGAGGCAGCTGGTAAGGAGTGCATGGACTTTCAGGCAGCTGGCAGGAGAAATTTTGGTAAAATATGTTCTCCTGGACATGTGTGAGGCCATGGACTACAGAGCCATGAGGGGCACAGTGGTGAGCTGTCGCAGGAGGTGACAGCTCACGTCTAGAGATAAAGGCATAGGGGTGCCAATAGCACCTCATCCTGTGGTCACATGGGTCAGCTTCAGAGAAACAACCTGATGCTTTTAAAAATAACTGTGTATGAAAATTGTGCCCTCTTCTGTGACAGCCACTTTTCTTAAATGACCTTGTCTCTCATCTCATGGTTATTTAAGAAAAAATACATATAAAGTGACAGCAGACTGTGTCTGAATTGGCTCTTGGAACTACCAGAAAAAGCTTTAATGCTTGGAAATTCTGTTTCCTTAAGCACAGCAGGGATCTAGGAATGCTGATGTGAATCTTTGAAATGTTGCCTGTATCATCCACTGCAGTTGTTAAAATAAGCATTAATGTGTTTTATTGAATATTCACCCTCTTCCCAGGCCCTCCAGCCCAGTGGAAATCTGTGGAGGAAGTTTCTTATCACAATGCCACCAGCAACAAAACTGCCACTAATGTCAATGTGATCAACACTCGAGCCAGGTGTTTTCAAAAAAGAAAGAAATTGGAGGATGAGAATGTGATGGATGATGTGACAACAGTTGCTTTAGAGATAATAATTACTTTCCAGCACAGAACACTTAAAAAGGATTGCTAGCCAATGCTCTGATGAAGCAAAGCACTTAAGCTAGAGCATAACTGTAATTATGTGATTAGTCTTGTTAAAGTTCTGTGCTCAAAATTAGGCAGATGCAAAAATGCTTGTTATTATTTGGACCAAAGAGTAGGACCCTGATTTAGGGTTTATGAAGCAAGTGCTTAAGTACTTCCCTGATTAACATTATAATAATACCTCAGGTATTAGATTACAGCATTAATTCTTCTTTCCAATGCACAATAACACCACTAATTCGGAAGAAATACTAAGCAAAGGCTCAGTGGCAGTCCATGAGGCCTAAGTATTGGCTTAAGTGATTTTTAGACTGATCCTTTTGCACACTGGGAGCAGAATATTGAGAGAGGGCCATGGCAGGGAGGTGGACAGTGTAGGAATATGGCACATCTGGAGACAAGTTAAGAGAGAGTTACAACAGGGTTTGTGATTCTCAGCTCTCTAATGACATACATAAAAGTCTTCATTGCAGAAATTCTGTAATGATATATAGAAAGAAATTTGAAATTTCTAGCAACTGCTGGAGAAGGGAGAAGTTAATGTTTTCCCATTCATCATTACCTATCACAAGGTGAAATAAACTTTATGCTGCATTTACCATTTACGGCGGGGGCTGGCTGCTCCGTGGGCTATGGTATGCTCTACACGCCTCTCATCCCAGCATATATAAATGTCAGGCAGTGCCAGCTGAGCTTGAACAGTAAAAACACTCTGTACTTTGGAGTTCATTTATTCTCAGGAGTTTGGATTTGGTGAAGGATAATTTTATGTCTATACGTTATGTACATTTAATTGTCGTTATGTGTTTACTAGCACAATCTCTAATCACAAATGGATGCTATTTACCAAAGGGAGCAAAGCAACCTGTTTCAGAATGTAATTGATTTTGGAACTAATACGTTTGCCTGGAGCTCCTCACCCAATCAATTTGATTTTATAGGTCTGTCATTTCTCGTTAAGAGGCAGGAGATTTTAAGTGTCAGGACGAGAATGTAGTTGCATGACTCGGTGCCCAATAAATGCCCTGTCAAAAATCTGTATGCTTAGAGTTATGGTCTTATGTTGATCTACAGCATGTTGTGACTGTACCTTTCATCAGCTCTAATACGGTTATGCACATAAATTCCAAACCTCTGAGGTAGGAATTTTGTATTTACTGTTTAAGAGCAGTATGTCATGTTGTTCACACTTTAATCTAATCTTCTCCCACTGTGATAATGTGGCTGCTGAGGCTGTTGCCCTACTTGGAACAAATGCTAGCTCTTTCCTATGAGATTGAATCTAAATTTACTGTCTGCATGGAGATGGCAACGAAGCGAAGAGCTGTGCCCTCCTCTCCCTGTGCTTCTGCAGGCAGACACCTTGGAGATGTTCTCAGTGCCTCATTCTCCCACTGACAGGGATGATAAACCTGCAGTGAAAGTAGTGGACTAGTACATGGTTTGACTACAGCTTTCCTGTAGGTCATTTAGCCCTCCATTTGCTTTGCCTTTGTCCCTGAGTCTGCGAGATGACTGAAATATTTTTATTTCCCCGTCTCTTCTCTGTCTTGCCCAGTGTTTGCTGATTCTTTAGCCTGGTTATGAGCACTCTGTGATATTTGTAACCAGGCCACTGCTCAATGGCCACAGATCTTAGGCGAAGTCTCTCTGCACTGTTGCAATACAAGCAAAGACAATAAAGAGAAAGTCTTATTTAATATGCACTAAAATACTGTTTGCCATCCACAGAACAATCCTAATAATACAGTACTGTGGATTTAACATTAGTAAAAAAACCCCAAGAGACAATATTGCTCTTAAATGTTTACTTTTAAGAGCACAGGGTGTAGGTGAGCTGTCCCTGCATCAAACCAATTCTCTTTTTATCCTTCCTCCCTGTTTCTCTCTTCCAGCCAGTGGTGTGACTTGATGTAGTCAAAGCCACTTTGGAGACTTCTCCACAGTGAGATACACAGGAGCACCTGACCTCTGCATTTGAATTTACATGCAGACAGTAAACAAAACAGAGCCACAGCAGGGATTGGGACACTGTTCTTCAATTGTACACACTCTTACAGTGTTGGAAAGACCCTTGATATGGTTTTGGCCAACATCCAGCAGTAAATCCTACAAGCACCTTCTTGGATTAGCACGGGCCAGGGATGATTTTTGGATGGTAAGGGCTCACCTGCAATAGATACAAGCCATCCCAGCCCAGGTGGTACCCATGGACAGTGTGGCTATCTCCATGATGTCTAGGTCATGCCTTCCTTCTGAGTTGCTCTTGTGGTCCTAGTGCTCTTGGGAGGAGGTAGGGTGATCTTCCTTCCCCATGGGCTGGAAGGAACAGTTCTGAGAAGTTCTGCATGGTTTGCACCTGAGCAAAACACTCTAACTATACTGTTTAACAAATTCTGTTCTTCAGACCAATCATCTGTGATGGGGGACACACTAGGTTTGCTAAAGCCAAGAGCTCCTAATGTACAAATCTTCATGAAAGTAAGGGCAAGGTGAGCCCTCATGTCTGTCAGCCTGTTGAGCCTGCTGGATCTACCCCACCTCTTTCTGCCCGTGCAAGATAAGAAACGTGTCCTTTTGGCTGGCCCATTTTAATACTCACACAGTAGATATAAGCAGATCATGTAAAACTGCCAGAAAGGAGTGTAAGTCACAGCCTTTGCTGTTCGATGCTGGTTAAAGACTGTATATTCCCTTAAATGGTTTAGCAGCTTCCATGGATTTGCTGAGAAGGACTTAGAATAAAGTAGTTTATTTTTTAGGACAGGACATTTTAAAATTCAATCACTTCCTTCTAGCTTTTCCAAGAAGAATTGGTGCCAGCTAATCCAGTTGTTTGTGGAGTGGTGGCTACTGCAGTTTATGCCTGACTAAGTGCTAAACAATATGAATTCAGCCAGTGGGAAAGCATTTGCTTGCAAGGCATCAGGAAAAAGAGCTCTAATATTGTGGTCCATTGGTCTGGCGTTTAGCTGGGGCTTGTAATAAGCTGTTATCAAAGTCAGCCAGGATGTGGCAGGCAGAGGACAGTGCAGTGAGTAACTTATCGCTGTTCTCTGCCAACATCTCCCCGATTAAAATGATCCCATCTACAGCTGCTCCTTGGAATAATAGGGATGGAGTTGCTGTGATAGATCATTGTTACAGAATCAATTTCCCCCACTTTGAAAGGGAAACCTCATGTTTTACTGTGCTGTGTGTACACAAACCTCCTTTATTTGTACAGCAACAGGAAGAGGTTGTGGCAAGAGAGGGAGCTGTTCACTGACGTTATCTTCTGGCATCCATCTCCAGCCTCCTGCTGCGTTGCTGCCAAGCAGGTTCTCCATCTATCTCATCCCATCCTCATGGGGTGCCCAGGACAGCCTCTTCATGACAGCATTTATGGCTTAGTGTAAGGCATTTCTTCTGGGGCATCCTCTGCTGTCTTCTCTGCTGATTAACTTTATAGAGAGAGAGAAAACTGTTCCATCTTTGAAAGTAATGTCTGCACCCTTGCCAGCGTATTTTACAGCCTCCAGTTAGGGCATGGATCCTCCCAGACTTGTGCATTTATAAATTAATAAATTCTAAGAAAACTTCTTGCTGCAGTTTCCCTGCCTGCCTGGCAGGCTGCCAGCCCTTCCTGCTGCCAGCAGCAGGAGGCACCTGCAGCAGCTGCCAAGAAGCTAAAAACTAACAAGAGAAATGCAAGAATTTTTAACTAATAATGTGCTCAGGCCCCATACCAAAAAATTAACTAATTACAATGTATTTTAGAAACATCCCTGTGATGGGAAGGTACAAAATGTGTTTTAACTGGGGGAGCAACACTGTCCCCCTCCAGGTTAGTAAAATTTAGTGATGGAGTCTCAGAGTAATAGGGCCCCTCACTAAATAAAAACATTATGAAATACATTTGCTTTTAGTAGTTTGTGAGTGCTAAATGACAATTTATCTTCCTTCTACTTGTGCTTCTAAATAAACAAGCTGTCACTATCACTTTGCTTACAGCATACTAACAATTAATTGCTAATACAAATAATAGCTTAGCCTCTTCCTCTTTAGCAAGAATTACCCATGAAAATGGCAGAAACTTTCTCTTCTATGCAAGACTCAAGGGATTTCTTTTTCTATTTTCTTAATAAATACACCATTCCTAAATGAATATAACTGTCTCTCATGATGCAAGTATTGGGGGAATAAAACAGCATAACACAGGCTTATAATATTTTTTGTCTTTCTTGTGTTTAAAATACTTCTTGGGTTTTGATGCCTGGAAACTTTTATTACCATCTCTGTCACGGATTGACTGCTGGCAGATGAACAAAGTTTTTCTCCCAATATTTAATCTTTCCCTGTCTTCTGTTTCATCTCACTTTGCCTTTGTGATGAGGATGAACTTTGAGTCACCCAGACTATTCCCTCATACCCTCTTGGCTTGTTTCTGAGTTATTCAGTATTACTCGGGGATTTTACCCCTGCTTCCCTTTTCCACATCTTTCAGTGTTCTGGGTTTCATTCTGTATTTTGGTGTCTTTGGCACTGGTACCTAGAGTGAGATATGTGACTGTCAGACAGGTACTAGAGCCCATCCCTGTATATCACTTCAGGTTTGCAGTCCTTTCTTGAGAGTCTTCTACAAGCACTCGAGATGCTGCTCTAAAAATCACATCCTCTAAAGGCATATGAATGCAGGCACACAGAACTATCTGGTTTAAAACATAATCAGGGAGATTAAAGTGAAGGCATTCCCATAATGAATGCTGTGGAATGGAGTTGGATAAACCCTTGTGAATGTACCTGATTTTCATCTGTCTCTCTGCTAAAACTGCAGCTTTTCTGTGTTCTTCGTGCCATATCTGTATTTTATATTTTCTTTTGTCCTGTCCTTAGTGCTGTCAGAGTCTGACTTTGCGTGGAACCTTGAGATAGTCAGACTTTGGGGTGTAATTTGCACACATGATGAATGGAGGGCCAAATTTAACTACAGCCTTCCTAAAGGCTCCTGATTTTGTTGGTTTTAAAAAGGCTGGGGGAATGATCTATTACTGTAGCACCTCAGCTTCTCCTACACTGCTACAGACTTTGTAAAATGGTGGTTTAGTAGGGAAAGGGCACTTTTAGTGAAATGCATGTATTTTCCAGACAGTTTAAGCAGAGCACTTGTATTGAATGCTAACTTCTGTTTAAGAGCTTGATTACTGAATAGCTAGCCATGTTTTTTTAATTAAGTTACTATTTCTTTCTCTCATGAAGTCACAGATTGCCTTGTTCCACATGTTGAAGATGCAGAGGTTCATAACAAGACATACAGGACTGGCGATAAGTTAATAATCAGCTGTCATGAAGGATTCCAGATCCGTTACCCTGACTTAGACAACATGGTTTCCATATGCCAAGACGATGGAACATGGGATAATCTACCCATTTGTCAAGGTTTAGTACTCCAGCACGTCCTGTTTTATAGGTCATGCAACTTGTGAGAGTTTGACAATATCTTTCCTACAGTTGTAAGAATGTCAGTGATCTGATAAGCTCCACAGCGCAGTGTTTGAGTAGTGCTGCTGCTAAGATTTTTTTGATTTCTCTTCCTCTTTGCTTACTGAAGAAAAGATGTCGCTTCCTGAACATTTCCATGCTTATAATACAACTTTAAATACTGCTTTATTTTTGCAAAGCTCAAATCTGACACAGATACACTGCAACAAAATGTAAAAAACAACCAAGGTAATCAGTCAGAAGTTCTGATGGACATCTTGCATTTTTTCACCAATTAATTTCTGGAAAAATTTAAGCTTCTAACTGCACTTTATCTTCCTTTACCTTGTGCAGAAGGCAGGGGAAAAGGAGAGAATCTGGAACCTGTTCTTCTGTCAGAGTTTTCGGCAGAGCTGTTGATTAGATTCACAGTCCATTAAACCTTTACGCATTGACTGAAAATTCAGGGTGTGCACAGGGTTAATTTTGGTCAGAAAAGCCATTAGCTGCAGAACTAGAAATATCAACAGCATGGGATCCCAGCTCAGCTTAGACTGTGAGAAATGGCTGGGGGTAAGCCAGCTTTAGTGAATGGAAATTCAATAACCCTGGGCTCCCTTTCCCCTCACATTCTAATCAGCACGTCTGAGTTCCACTGACTCTGCTTTAACCAAGGCACCTCTTGGTAAGAAGCTTGGCCCACTGAACAGCAGCCAGAGATTCTCACTGAGGAGCAGACTGGGTTAGTCCCAGCTTTCCTCAAACCCATCTGTCACCTGGTAGAGCTAACCCTTCTGTGTAGGCACCTAATTACACTGCCACACCAATTTGCAGAGTTGGGGCAGGCAGGCAGAGGAGCTGGGACACTTCTCAGGAGCAAAAGCACATCAGACTGTCCCCCAAGATCTTGCCTTCGACTGTGGCAGAAACTCTGACATATTACCAGGCTAGCTCAGCATTTTAGATGCACACATTGTGTCTGAACAGGTCTAACAGCAATGGGGAGGTTTTGCAAAGCCACAGCAAGCCACTGGCCAAAGAAGCCAGTTTTGGGGTGTGTTATCAGCCATGGCATCCCTGTGGCAGTATGAAGTGTACTGGGGCTGCACCTCACATCTAATTCAGGTAGATTAAGACTCTTGCAGTAGGGGGAGATGAATGCTTAAAAGATTGTTTTGCAGATGCTGTATTTGCCAAAGATCCAGGTGCAAACTTTGTGAAAGGCAATATTTACTGAGTGAGCAGAAGTACCCCAAATACCCCTTGGCTTGTTACTTCTGTTGCTGTGTTTATCCTGTGAAACACAATCAATTGCTCCTACTCAACAGTCAGTATTAATTGCTTTCCAAAATGAAAGCAGTGCTAATACAAGTTAAGAAATCAACTGCACAAGACCCAAGTGCTGTGATTACCAGGCACACAGAGAATAGGAAATTCAGATGCAAGACCCTGCCATATTTTACCAAATTCCATAAAGTTACTGCAGGATTCCAGAATTTCTTTTTTGCCATGTCAGGCACTGGTAAGATCAAAGCCACTTGTCTGCTTGCTCTAGGTGGGCTGTCAGTCACATTTCTATGGCCCTTGCATTACAAAAGGCAGGGGAGTCTGATGACACTAAGATGTCTTTTTTCCCCTCCAGAGCAGTGGGGAAGAATTATAGTGTTTAAGAATCTAACCTCTATTTTTGCCTCTATTATATTTCATAATAATAATATTAATTACTGGTCTGAAACTATGTTATTTGGCAA